>PVJO010016938.1:0-40527 GCA_004026905.1 Hystrix cristata
TATAACAAATTTCCCAAATGGGAAAACATATACATACATACTCTGTTTCTATTTTAAATTTTTTCCCATGGAAATCTTACAAGAAAAGAAAATCATGGCTTAAGATAAAAGTCCAGAAACTCTTTCAACTTTTAATGTAAGTTGCTGTAACTTTTTTTCTCAATTTAAAAACAAAACAAGAAAGTAAACATTTTTATTTCTCTTGTTTTACAGCTGCAAACTTAGTTATATGTGTATAGAAGCCAATACACACATACAGATATCTTCCATTAAAAAACTCTAGGAATCCCAAAACATAATAAATATTATCAAACATCAGAGGAGCTTACTAGAGTCTTTCATATGAAACAGAAGATTTTAATAAATATTAACTAGAATTAACATATACAAATGGATTGTGATTTTTTTTTTCTAGTGCTAGGATTTGAACTCAGGGCCTGATGTATGCTAAACAAGCATTCTACCTGAGCTTTGCAGCCCTGAACATGTCCAAATGGATGAGATACAATTTCTTAAAACATCAACAGCAAAACATCCCGATCATTTTTAACATGTCTCTCACTGTTAATTCCTTTTAACATTTTTAAAAATTTTTATTAGTACACATTTGCAACATATAATGATTACATTCATTATGGGAAATCAGTACATGTACATAACACATCTCAATTCTTTTTTAAGGATATGGTCTATGAATGGACTTCAGAAAATTGTAGGCAACTTTATATTTCATACATTTGTAAATCTGGAAAATAATGGAATTTTGTAATATGTTATTTTACAAAATAATGAAGCCAGAGCTTTAATCCATAGATGAAGGATTCACTGACCTAAAGGGATAAAGAAGAATAACCTTGAGGCAAGCACATTTCTTCCTTAATGGAGAAACAGCTTCTCTGCAGTGTGCAGTGTAAGGTCTTGGCTCCCAAGAAAAATGGTTTTCCAGCAAACTGACTGCTGGGTTCACCAAATCGACTGAACAGCCCTTATTACCTGTTTTGTGTGAGTCTCATTTAATATATTGGCAAATCTTTCTTCCTCAATGGCAAGACATTTGGTGGATGATGACTGTCAGCGGCTCTTGCTGAGGACCCCCGGTGGATGGTTCTCTGCTAGAGTGCTTGGATGAAAAGCCACAAGTCACAAACTTGGAACTTTCCTGAGCACATTTAAGAGAGTGAGTGTTTAAAAGCGTTTTTCAGTCATTTTCCCCACCGAGCTAATTCTTCTCTCAAGGAAATGAGAATAGAACCGGGTTATAAAGTGGGTTGCTCTGCTTTCACGAAGCGCAGAGGCGTCTGAGGAAGTACACATACAAGGAATGTGATGCTGGAAGGGACCACGGTGGCCGGCTAGGGAGGAAGTGAAAGTTGCAAGAGTTTTGAAAGAGAGCAGAAAAAGTTAACCTGGGCTTGAAAGGAAAATATAAAAATTATTTTTAGAAATGTCACTTTTTTAATCCATAAAATTCACAAGAAGAGAAATTTACAAACTATTTATTCCCAGGCTACACCGATTCTTTGCGTATTAGAAACATGCCGGGTTGCAAGGTCAAGCTTTCATTTTTCATTCTAATCACAGAAGCCTCCATAACAAATACATCTCTCCATCAACATTATTTTTCCATTTCCTTGTAAATTTCCTTCCGCTCATCCTCAAGTTTCTCTGATTGGTTAAGTAAATACAATAATTATCTTACCATGTGCATGTTTCTTCTATGTTAATTGCTTCTATGCAATGAGTTATAAAGGCAATTTATGCACGAAATATTTGCCAGTGTTGATGAAAAATTTATTTCCATGTTTATTTTGGCTCTCTTCTCAACTCCCTATCAGACATTGTTTTTAAACATTTTATTGACATGAACTACAGGGAACACAAAATTCATGGGACCATCTCATCAGTATTGAGATTCAGAACAGGAAAATGCCATTAAATGGTAATGCTAAATTTCTAACTCTGTGACCTAGGATAATAATGGGTTTAATAAAAGTGGCTGAAAACATACAAACATTATAATTCTTGAACGATTACAGTAACAAATGTACCAAAGAGTTTTAAAGAATATTCGGATCTATGGCTTTACAATGTTGCCTAATAAATTAGAAGTCAAATATTAAACAATTTTACTCCTTCACAATCATAGAGGTGATGTCTGGGATTTAGTTAGAAGGAGCTAAGAGTGATTGATGAAAGTATCAATTCTTAAATAAATCATGTTCTAGGCCAAGTTAAAATGTATTGGGGGAAAATGTATTTGGCAAAAGAGAATAAGATTCATCCATTTATTTTTGTAATTCCCTAAGTCACCACAGATCTTGGTAGATAGATTGCCTCTGCCAGAAACAGCCATATATAAAACCATTGCTTAAAATAATGACCTAGGACAATGGTTCTCAAAATAAGGAGCATCGGCATTATCTTAACACTAGTTTAAAGTGCAAATTCTCAGGCCCCACCATGTACTCACTGAATTAGAAATTCTGAAGTAGAGGCTTGATGTTTTAAAGTGCTCTACAATTGATTCTGTAACTGCCTAAAGTTGAGAACCAATAGTCTCCCAAGATCTAAATCACTTTCCTATTTTTAGCTGATTTCCTTTTAGGTTTACCCTAAAGTAGAGGATGAATGTACATATGTTTTATTTTATAAATGACTGCTTAAATATTGTGTTTCTTTCCCTACATTGCCCTTCTCATTAGAGAAAATTACAGTTATTGAAACTGTATTGCCCATCTGATCCTTGTGATTTCCTCCTCAAAAATTGAGGAGAATCTGTCCTCTCTATTCCCATTAACACCAACCCAATTCAGACATTTATTATCTAAATTTTCATACGTATCAACCAATCTAAGCTCCTTACACTTTTGCTAATCCCCCATCAGAATAATATATTTAAAAATAAATCTGGCAAACAAAAAAAATAAAAATAAAAAAATAAATCTGGCTATTGCCTGATTCTGCCCCTTCAAAGACTTCCCCTCCTCCGTACTCTGTACAGGACAATGCAAACAGATAAGTCCTATTGTCTAGCTGTATCTTAACTTTCTAGACTCAATTCTCACTTCATCTCATCAACCTTCCCATCCTTCAGGCATGACCAACATCCTTGTTATTCCTGGAGGCTCTGAAATTCTATTAAGTAACAAGGCCTGTGATTAATTCCCAAGGCCTTGACATGATAGTAGTAATTTGGGCACACTCATGGGTTAACGGTTCCATGGCTCAAACTTCTCTCCTGTATTTCTTTCCTCCCATTCAGCAAACCCAAATTGGACCAACTTTCCTGGTACACTAAAGTGGCCCAAAGAGAAAGGCAACAGGAATCTTCTGGACCATCTGCATACCGAAGTTAAGAAATTCAGAAAGGAGGGTTCCTCCTCCATGGATGGACCAGTGTCCATCCATGATCCAACTAGCACAAATTTCAAGTCCTTTAGGTAGAAAAAGTAGCAATAGTAAGCTATACCACTGCGGAAGTCTTCCAGCTCCAAGCATTAACTTTTGAATGAGATACTGCCTAGAGGGTACATATAGATAACACCCTCTCTACAGAGTGCATTTATTGTATACCCTGAATTAGCAGGCACAGTCCTAATTTCAGAGATACTTTTTACTGCCTCCCTAAATTCTCCAGCTTTCACATTCTATCCTGTAACACATATCCTAGACCTCTTATGTCATCTAGAAAAGGCATTAAAATCCTTTGGGCCCTTGTATTTTAATTTTTCTTTTGGAAAATACATCTAAATCAAAGATTATTTTCCCAACACAAATAATTCTGACCCATGTCTAAGCTCTAAGTTCTGCATAATGTCAGAATTAGAAAAGTGTTTTACATTCTTCATTTTCCCAGCGAAAACAACCTCGCTAAGACCTTTCTTTTTTTTTTTTTTTTTTTTTTTTTTTTTTTTTTTTTTTTTTTTTTTTTTTTTTTGGTGCTGGGGATCGAACTCAGGGCCTTGTGCTTGCTAGGCAAACACTCTAACCACTCAGCTAAATCCTCAGCCCCTAAGACCTTTCTTAGGTTAGCCACAATTTGGACTGAACAACTCTAAGAGCCATTGACCAATACTGAAAGTGGTAGAAGAATGACTTTTTAATTTGCGACTGGCATGGAACTTGATTAGTGTCACATTTTTTTCATTCTGCCTCATGTAAATATGGAAGGTTTTCACGTTTCAATGACCCAATCAAAAACATGCTACAAAGTAAAGAACTATGTCAAATGCAATCTTACAATCTGTGAGATTTTCTCATATACGAGAAGCTTCCTTTTGTTGCTATTCTTTTTTCAGGTTGTATCAGAAACTTTTGACTCTGGATAGAGATCAGAAAGGAATCTCGCTGCGACACCTCTGAGATACACACAACGAAGGACTGTGGACACATCATGTGAGCCACATATTCACCCAGTACAGCTGATGGAAATGACACAGGAAGAGGGGGCAGCCTTCTGCTTCTGATGGCATAATGCTCGTGACCTTCATGTACGTGATACCAAAACTCTTGGCAGTACTTTGATACTGCCAAGAAAAGTCCAGCAAGTTAAAAAAAAAAAAAGATTTTAAATATTTCAAAATTTTACTTGTATTTCTAAAAAAACTTGCAGATATACAACAATCTTTTTAAAACTCCTTTCCCTTTTCCTTTCTCATGCATGTATCATAAACATCTCTGCTTCTCCCTCACCCTTTTTTCCCAAATTATTTTAGCAAGTTCTTAACCACACATGTATCCTTCTCCTTCATTATTTTTCTCCCGATTCTGTATCAACAACAACTTAGAATGTCTAATCTGCTAGCTGATTTTTTGAAGAATAAAGTGAGAGAAGAGAACAAATGAGGCCAAGCCAGACTCCTCCTCCTTGGAGGTCAAGGGATTCGTGTTATTCATTTCTCTCACCTCTGGATCTAAAATATCATCCAAAACGGAGTATCAACACCTAATTTGACCCTCTTCAGTTTGATTTTATAGAGTTTACAAAGTTGTAAAATGAAGCAAGTTTTTGCTCACTTTTAGATGGATAATTACGTATAGGTTAAATTGCTTTTAGAAATAGAGAAAAACATATTTATAATTTATACAATTAAAATTGTGTTGCAACTGAAAACTGTTGGGGAATTATTGTGGTAGATACTTCCCCCTTTTTCCTCCATGACATGCACATAATACTCTCTATCAATATTTGTCTATTAAACTTTCAGATTATTTTGCTAATTCTTTAAAGGATCCAATATGCTAAATTTGTAAGATTTGGTGAACTCGAAATTCTTTCCAAGTTCTATTTGCCTCTCTCTTGTTCCTAAGTATTTAAAAGTGGATTTCCGCAGACATTAGCAACTGCTGCTCAAGATTATGTGTTCCTGAAGCATCCTTACAATAGGAAGGGGAATGATCATCCATCAAAATCACTAGTAACAGATTACCTGAGACACCTCAGAACACGATGTTAATAAATGCATTCTACTATAGATTCTTCGGAAAACTCATCAATACACTGTCACTTCCTTATCCAGATGTGCCTACTTCCCTGCTTCCACCCAGAAGCAAGGTGAGTCATTGATTTTCATTCATCCGAAACCGAGTATGCAGTAGATAAAAAAAAAAAAAATCCCAAGGGGAAAAAAGGTTGTAATAAAAACATACGGTCATAAGGAAATCCACTTCAATTGCTCAGAATGGACTCAGCAGTTAATGACTATTACAGCCAATCTATTTTTGACGTACAAAAGAGGAGATGTTGCTACTATATCTTGACAAAGTTTCCCAGGCTCTTTGACTCCTTCCTTTTTGTATCATTGTTCCATTATGTCTTCTTCTTCATATTGTTGTCAACTTATTTCTAAAATAGAATCAGATGAAATGTGAATGTCAAATTGTGTGTGTGTGGCTGAGTCAATGCTACTTTTTTCCCATAAGTTTCTGGGGTTTGAACCCACAGCCTAGTCACTGAGTCACAAAATTACTCAAGCTAGACTTGAATCTATGATCTTCCTGCCTCAGCCTCCCATGGGCTTTTAAGTATGTGCCACCATGACTAGCTCATTGCTGCCTCTTTCCAAAGGAGAGTAGGGTGCTACACTGCCTACCACACATTCATTCAGCAGGTAGGTGCTAAATAACTATTTCATGCTAGGTTCTGGATTGGAATCTGGAATACATGATACACAGAGTAATTTTGATTTCCAAAATTCTTTGTACTTAGTCTAATGGAAGACCTAGTCTAGTGATGGTGAACCTCTTAGAACTTTGAGTAATAACAAAGAACTGGCTGCAACATGGGTGCCACAGGCTCACCACCACTGGTAAAGGCCACGGTTGAACCAAAAAAAGGGCCCAGGGTTCAAATCTGGCCCATTACCTGGTTTCATAATGAAATCGTATTGGAACTTAGCCATGTGTATTTCCTTATATTACTCCAGTTCAGCAGTGGCAACAGAGAAAATACTGCCCATATGTTTAAATTATTTACTCTCTGACCTTAAGCAGAAAAAAAGTTACCAACCTTTGAGCTAGAAATAAATAAATAAATAAATGATAAACATATAATTGCAACTGGTGAAACACGCTGTGAAGGAAACGAACTGACTTCACGTTGTAAAGAAAGAAAATGATATCTCTTAAAGAGATACGAATCCCAACAGATTGGGGCCCCACACTTAGGATCTCATTTAATCTTAGGTGCTCGCCTGCTCCAAATGCAGGCACACTGGATGTTGAGGGTCCAACATATGAATTAGAGGGGACGTAATTCAGTTCATAGCACTTGGGGCACCAAACTGATTCAAGTTTGATTTCAATATTTGCTTCAACAATTACAGCCAGAGTAGGGAAAGAATGTGACAAATCCTGAATTAGTTTACAAAACTTGTGCAGAGAAGTTACACATGCCAATTCTTCTTGCATTTCATTGGCCAAAGGACATAGCAAAATCATTGCTAACTTTTTAGTGGATGCAAAAATATAATCCAACCGCAAGCCTGCAAAATGGAGAGAATACATTTAATCCTATTTACACAGGAGATAGTCCAGTAGTCTAGTCCATAACTAGCATCAAGTTAAGAATCCAGAATCTAGGATGATAGGGTCTTGTTAGGTCCTATGTGACTTCTTTCGATCTATATGTGTACACTTAAAAGGAAGTTTATCTGTCCACTGCAATCCATTATGCAATAGTGCAAAGGGATTAGGAAATCCTCAAGCACTTTTTCCATCATAGAAGGAATATTAACCCCAAAAATATTTTTCCTCTAAAAATCCCAAATCCTACTGGGAAGACATTTGAGAACTACTTATCCTAAAGGTAGAGATGTTTCTAGATCAGCCGTAATTCTGCTTCTCTAACCTGGACTTTGCTCTCTGGAAGGTTGTCCTCTTCCTTTATACTCTTCAATTATAATGAAATAAATATTGGAGAATATATCCCTTAGGAGAAGACAATTTTCTTAGACAGCTTCCTGCTCAATGATCATTGGCTACTTTTCATCCAGAGTTAGTGACACTTTTGAAACATTAAATATATAGCTATTTTTATCAATTTGATTCAAGTAAGATCCATGTAACACCAGTCACATCTACAGTTCTTTTGTAGACATAGTTCTTTTAATTTATTTTTCATTTTCATTAATATGCATTCACAGTACATAATGGTTATATTTATTGTGGGGAGTTGATACTTGTACATAACACATCTTAACTCTTTTATTTCCATACTTCTTAAATCTGCTGATTTTATTTGCTCTCTCCCATGCCTCTGTCCCTCTTTCACTAATTGATTTCTGGCAACGTGGATCAGTTAGGCCTTGGATAAGAGCTACACTTTCAAGTCTCAGGAGCAGTTTTGTCTGTGTCCCAGAAATCTAATTTGATCTTTGTTCTGAAATACCTTAATCCACTGAGGGTTTTAAACAGTGGTTCTAACAGCCATACATTTGATTTGATTCTTGGCTTAAGGCTATTTTGGTCAGACTGTGTTGTTCAAAGGCCATTGTGAAGAAATTACATAGTCCATACCCAAAAGTCCCTGAATTTCTGGACTCCTTCCATTTCTTTTTACTATTCTTTCTAATACTGTTCAATTTCTTTTAAAGTGTACCTGTTCCTTGTAGTATCTTGTTAAATGCAGTGAAGAGTGGCTAAACAAACTACTAATGTTCTATTTTCCAACCTGTTTCCTAGAGCTATATATCTGTGTATTAGCCAGAAATCTGTATTAGCCAGATTTCTTCTGGCTGGATCAAAATACTCAACAATTTAAAGGAGGAGAGGTTTAATTTGGCTCTTAGAATTAAGAATTCTGTCCATGTTTGGCTAGCTTCAGGGCAGAAGTGGCATGACAGGAGAGCAGGGCAAAGAAAAGCTGTTTCACCTCATGGCAGCCAGGAGGCAGAGAGAGAGAGAGAGAGAAGGAGAGAGAGGAAGGAGGAGGATGTACTCCCCAAAAGCACATCCCAAGTCACACTCCTACACACCTTTTCCAAGCAGACCCCACTTCCTAATAGCATAATCAGCTATGAACTCCTCAGTGGATCGATCTATTGATGAGTACTATGCCCCCATGAGCTAAGCCCCTTTCCAAAGGCCACACCTCTGAACACATGAGACTCTGGGGGAACATTTTCGACCTGAACCATAACAATCTGCCTTACAAATTACCACAAGCAAGAGATTTGCCTAATATTTTGACACCTATAACTTAATCCTTCTAACCTCCAATAACAGTTTCTTTACTATTCGGTCTCAAAGTCAGTGTTGCCTATTTATAATTTGTTTTGGCAGCATCCCCATGATTATTACCCATTTCAATATGAGACAAGCAAAGTTATGCCATAATAATGGACAACCACATCATCTTAGAGGGTTATTACCATGAAGATGTACTTGAGACTCACAGTTTATATCTCCCATTGGATGAAGGACAGCTTTCTTCAAGTAAATATTCAGAGACTCAAAACTAGTGGAGTTTTCTTTTCAATGCTTCCCCCAACAGTCACTGAAGTGTTAGACAGATAGCACAGCAACTAGATACTACTAATGCCTGAAAACGACATATAACATTTCTACTTTCATTTAATTGGCCAAAACAAATTATGTGGCTCCACCTCATGGTCGAGGATGGAAGGAAGGCCCAACCCATCATATTCCCAGAAAGCTGATAATGTGAAATATTTGCAAATACCACTAACCATCACCAACACTGCCTCAGTTTCACAGTTTCCTTTACTCCATATACACTAGCTTTTAATGTTGACGTGCTGATGTGCCTCCTGCTTGCAATAAATGTTGAATAAATTAGTAAAATACAATTCAACAAAAGACTAATAATTCTATCCATGCTATAATTATAATGGTATAAAAGTTAATTGAACCAACTACATTATTTGCAAAACTTTGTATTAGTTTTAGACATCAAGTTGCTAACCCTGCAGATAGATGCAATATGGATAGACAAAAAAAAATATACTGAAACTGTTTTGCAGACTAGCAAGTGATGAAGTATTCTAATACACTTAGCTTTCAGTAAACTGGGTTTGAAAAAAAAATCCACTCACTTTTCTTATTATTTTAGAAGAGCTTTTTACTGTTGTAGCTTCCTACCTTTGATAATGTCTCTTTATAAACGATTTTTTCAGTGATTCAGAGTCATTATTGTAACCCAAAGTATTCATTACGCCATAGAAAACATTGTAGCTTTTGATGAATCTATATTGATTTCCTATATCCTGTAACTTTGTGCTTTAAAAAATTCTTCCTTCTAACACAGTATTTTGTATCTCATAGGAAATTAATATTTGTTTTTAATATACTAACTTATTTTCTTGTATAAAAGATAAAAGTCATTTTAATTGGGTAATTTTGTTACTCAGCCTATTAACTGCTAATTATTCTTAAACCATGTGTAACATACATGCATATAAGAGTTTTGGCAACATGCCAAATTGTTGGAGACTGATTAGCATGATTAAAGTGACAAAAGCTTCAGGATCTTTAAGAAATTATTCTGAACCATCCACTGTTTTTTAATTGTAAGTTCTTGAGGTCGGGAGCTGTATAGTCTTCATTTTATTTGGGTGTTATTTTTTCTCTAGTTTTAATTATAAAAAAAGAAATTTTAAAATTTACAAAGTTTTACATTATATATGTTACAGCTAACCTGAATCTTCCAGAATAACATATAATCTTGCACACAACAGGAATTTATATTTTATTTTTTACTTTTTTATTTTTTATCACAACAGGAATTTAGTAAGTTCTTCTTAGGCTGAATACAAAATAAGGTTCAGATTCTTCAGAAAGATGAAGGTATAGTTAATTGGAGAAGGTCAAGAGGAGGAAGAAGTAAGCAGTATTCAGGGTGAACATAAGTAAATTTTATAAAGTTATTTGCCAGTCAGAGATAAAGAGGTTCAGATTTTATTGATCAAATCACCCATTTTATAGGCAAATCCCCTGTATTGATTCTCTTGCTTCCACTTAATGTCCCTTGTAGTGGAAAACCCCTTCCCTCTGAATTTTTCTTTCCATTTCTAGAAGCACTTTGCTAGCTCAAAAGAAAACAGCAATAAAAATCCTGGATTTTTAAGTATATAAGGGAAAGTGGCAGGAAAAAAAGTCATTAACTGATACAAATTCAAAATCAGGTATTAATATTTAGAGGTAAAATTTTTTATTTATTTTATTTATGTTTCCCCCTCCTTTATGAAAGAGAAAAAACTATCCGTGCAATACAACTCAAATTGATGCAACTTCGAAGTACACCAAAGAACATAGACGCAAATTACAGAAGTATTTTCTTGTATCATTAAGAAAGAATAAATGATTACTAGGTTTAACATAATTAACACCAATATAAAGAGTTGTTCCATGTGTATTGTGAATTTATGCTTCCATGGGAAGGAAAACTCTCATTTCCTAACCATTAGGTTCTTGTTTTGTAACGACTCTAATTAAGCCACTATTCATGAAAAGAATTTTGTTAATTTCCTGAAATCATACACAACCTAATAGAAAAGCATTTGCGAGGTGAAAAGATTTCCCTTATGAAAGTATCAACTGCGGAGAAAGAAAAAACCTACAAAATCACTAGTCTACATTGCATTTTGCCTCCCCCAATGCACTGATTCACTTCGTGATACAAGAAAAAGATACATAAACCCGAGTCAAGCTGAACCCTTCCTCTGCTGTGCCTGCTCCAGAGAATGGGAACTGAATCCAGAGCCTGTGCACTAAGCTATATTACCTGCCTTTCTTTTGCTCTTTTTTTGGTTTCCTTCCTTCCTTCCTTCCTTCCTTCCTTCCTTCCTTCCTTCCTTCCTTCCTTCTTTCCTTCCTTCCTTCCTTCGATCCTTCTTGAATCATAAAGTACTTGCCTGGCACACTCTGCTCGGTACAAGAATTTCTCCTGGAGAGATGAACCCTCTGGGGCTTCAAGTGACCTTAGTGTTAATCTCTCTGAAATGCCAAGACAGGTGAGAGGTTAGTGTAAGTTGGATACTATGGGGCTTTTGGAGGTATCCTGCAATATATCCCAGTCAAACAATGATGACAGATGTTATGTACATGTCAATAAATTATTTTCTAGACTATGGTTCTATTTATTTCCCACCCTCCCACCAGGTCTCTGGATAGGGCCTCAAGCTTGTTAAAGGACAACTTCCCCTCAGTCCTAGCGAAAGGCCTGGTTCAGCATGCCAAAGTCATTGGTGGCATCAGAGTTAGCTTACAACAAAGGAATTGATGGTTACGTCAAGATTCCTTCCTCTACTTTTTGCTCTGGCCTCCTTACCAGTCTGTCTCAGACACTGCAAGCTCTGGGGCAAGCTTTTATCTCCTGAGACAGGAAACGCCAAGTCAGTCTGACTGCGGTACGTCCCCTCGCCAAGAAAGCACGGCTGAAGGTATTCAGCAAGGCGGCTGGCAACTTGCCCTTGATGCTGCGACGGTGCTGTTGTTGTCTTTGATAAGACATTACTTCTAAATGATATCTTACATTCTCTGGCATGCCACATTTATTCATAGAATGCAAATCTATTGCCACTCCACTGCCAGAGAAAACCTTGATAGGAAGGATATAAAATGTTCTGAGAAATTCGCATTCTGTTGTGTAAAATGATGTTCCGATTTTACCATTTACCTGCCACACAGTGAGGACAAGGATATTTAACTTCTCTGGATCTCAATTAATTATCAGTGAGACGAAGCCTTTCTTCCAGTCTGCCAGTATCAGATTTAATGTCTCTTAAAAAATCATTTTTCCAGGAAGTTGTCTCCCCATGTCTTAATCTCCATTTGTTTCATCTTCCATTCTCCTAAGCTTTGCTCACTTCTTTCCCTGATTTTATTCCATTTCTTAATTTCCATACACTCCTCAACCCAATGACCCGACCACCCGTTTCCCACCAGAATAAGCATAATAATTATCTTGTCCATAGATAGTTAAACTGGAAATTTAGACCAGGACTTTCTACTTCAGAATCCCTCCTAGCCTTTCACCAAGAAAGAAAGAAAAAAATAAAATTTTGCCTTATAAAGATACCCTCTGTTTTTTGTGCTTAGATTAGAGCAAAAAGGGCAAAAATAAGAAATGACCCTCTGATGCAAATTTTGGCAGGTTCTCTGTGCTCACAACCAGATATTTCTAAATGATAAATGGCCTGGTAGGAAATATTCTGCAGATAGCATTTTTTCCAGTGACTAAATATTCCTACATTTCTGACCACAGCTGGTTAAGATTAAATTTATAGTGTCTGAGGCATGAAAAACAATATGGATAAAGGCCTGGGGAGGAAAAAGAACATATTAGGAAGGAACTGAAATTATTTCAGTATAGCTTGAGTATAGGGAAGAAGGTGGAAGTAATAACAGATGACATTAGAGGCATAAGTAGAGGTTATTTCTGATAGACCTTGAAAATAATTTTAGGAGGCCTTCAGGCTATGTAAAACCACTAAGAGTTTGCAGGTATGAAGAGACCATAGTTACCTATGAGTTGAAGAAGACTGTGATTTAAGTGTGGAGTCTGGATTTGAGAAGGAAGGACAGTGGTTAGGAATCCTACTAAGAGATGTTAGAAGTACCCCTGGCAGGTGGTCGTGGTGGCCTGGACTAAGAACATGAATTGAAGTGAGCCAGTTTGAGAATAAGCAAGAAAAATTTAAAGGTTATTTTTATACTTTATTAAGGAAAAGAGAAAAATCAAGGAATTCATCCAGTTTTCTGGCTTGGGAACCTGAGTGAATATGGTATCACTGATTAATTCACCAAGAAAGAAAAATAGTTTGTGGTCAGTTGTGTTTTGAGCATCTGGAACTGAAGACTTCCGTTAAGAGTGACCACAGTTCTTTGGCAAAGCTTTAATGACTTCAGCAGGATCCTCTGCAATAGAATTTCTTCCAGAATTGAAAATGAATATATTTTCTGATCCTGAAAATATTTTTTTCCACTTCTGGGGATTGAATCCAGAAGTCTAAGCGGTCTATCCCTGTCATTATCAAGTGTTCAAAATGCTTTGTGCTTTGTACAATTTAAAAAACAATTAAAAGAAGTGTATTATTAATCCATAGTCAAGATCCATTTTAGTGATTCTCAAATAGGAGTAATGTTCTGCCCTCAGAAGGCAGTTGGCAAATTCCGCGGACATTTCTGGTTGTCACAGCTGGAGGAGTTATGTTGATAGCTAGTGAGTAGAGGCCAGAGATGGTTCTAATCATCATGAGTGCACATGACAGCCCCCACAGAGAATTTCCCCAGTAAAATATCAGTAGTGCCTAGATCACGGACTCTCATCTAGATTAGTTACACAAGCCATAATACAAACCTCTGCCACTGAGTATTGGTTTGAAAGAAGTGAAAAATGAAGAGCAGTAGATAGTTGTCTGGGAACAGAACAAATGCATTCCATAAGGCAAACTCAAAGCCCAGGTGAGGACAGACTCTCAAGAGGAAGTAGGGGGACAGGCTGAAATCACAGGGTCTGGAGTCATGGTTTGCTATTACATATTCTTAGGCAAGTTACTCTAATCTTCCTAAATCTTGATTTTTTCAGCTCCAAAATGAGAATAAAAAATAATATACCTTCCCAGGGGGAAGTTGTGAAGATTAAATGGGATGATATGTAGAAAGTGTTTCACACACTGCCTGCATCCAATGAATACTTAGTAAGCACCTGTAACTGCCACCAAATTGAGACTTGAGAGAATTGTGTTGAGTCCAATTCTCCCATTTTAGAGATGACAAAATCAAATCCCCCCAAATTCTAAACATAGTATTTTATATTTTCTATATCATTCCATTTGAAAGTAGACATTGAATAAATATTATGTTAGTTTTGCCACTAAATCCTCAATATATCAGGAAAAGAAGGGGAAAAAGTAGTTGTTGTTCCCTTTCATAAGTGGACAGTTAGGACCCAATATTAAATAGTTACCTGGGGCTGCCTTTTACTAGAATAAGGACCCCGATTCTCAGTCAAATAGCCAAGAGCTCATTCATTAATGTCACAGCAGGGCAAGTTTCAAGTCATTCTTACTTCTTTTTTTCAAGACATCACTCCTAATTTGATAGATCAGATCATATTCATATTTCCTTCAAAGAGAGAAGCTCTCAAAGGATGACTGATTGATTGATGGCAGTATAAATCCCTCCTAAGCAAGAGCTAAACCTGTTCATTTTACATATCTTCAACAGTAAAGCACATTAATCCATTAACTCAAATAACTTATATCAATTTATTTAAATTAGTCAAGAATAATAAAATACCAGCATTTATAATGCTAAGGAGCAAATCCTTTTCTTCATAAAGATTCTGGCCTAGTGGTGTTTTCTAAGGAAATCTACAAAGCAGTTCAAGACTCGACATACTCACGATGTGCTTCAGGAATTCTCAGTCTGGATGGAGCCAAAGTTTATCTGACTTCCACAACAAGGAGGCATAGGAGCCCAGAGCAAGGAGCAAAGTCTTCGATCCTAAGGGCGAGTATTATGACTTCCTGTGCACTCAGAGAAAGGTTGGAGTTGGTAGCCACAGTGGCTGAAATTTGGGGGCTCTATATTTTCCAGTTTGGTAGAGAAAAGGAAAGCTCCAAGAGAGCCCTCAGGAAAAGACTTACAGTCTGCATTTCCCTGGGAGTCCATTCTGCTTTTTTCTTTGAAGTACCAGATGATTCCTTCTGCATTCTTACAGCTACATAGGAACAAAAGAATAATCATTCCAAAGTCTGGTATATCACAAACTGTTACAAGTAAGTCTACAGATCTACTGTGACTCCAATATCAAAAGGAAGCAGCCAGCCCAAAGCTATCATTCGGACAGTAAATCAAGACAAAATAAACACCTCTGACCTTCTGCTGTGGCTACTCTTTGGCAAAACTAGAAGACAAGGGGGTTCAGTGAAAGAGTTCAAACTTCTTGGGAGCAGAAAGGAACCACACTGGGAGAGACAGATAGATAACATCTGATACATTTATCTCAACCTCCAAAATGTGTCCCTTCTCGGTGATCTCACCAGTCAAGACTGACGTCTTTGGACCTTACAACCTATGCATGACATCAAGGTCTCTCACTATTCGTGTGTGTGGCCCTAACACAAAATGTTACTTTTCTAAGCCTCCGTTTCTTCATGTGGAAAATGAAAAAAGTAGTAACAGCTCATGTTATTGTGTCTATTACACACCATCCTAAAGGTCTTAGACATTTATATATTGACTGAGTTAATCCTTACAACAACAATATTACTACTAGTCCCATTTCACAGATGAGAAACTGGCACAGAAAGTTTAGGAAATAGGGTCCACTACATAGAGCTAGTGCCATAAATGACATAGTCAGAATTCAAAATCAGGGAGGAACAACCCCAAATTCACATTTCTAAGCTGTATGTCATCCTGCATCTCAATAATACTAATATATGTATGTCACAGGGTTTTTTGAGTAATAAATAAGTGTACATAAAATGAATGATGTTTAGCAAGTAAGGAACTCTCAGGAAATAGTGCCTAAAATTAATCCCTAAAACTGATTTTTAGAGGTAAACAATGTGTAAAATTTCAAAAAATAAGAGTACGTTATTCCAAGAATACCACAATGGTGTTCCTATCTTGGGCAAAAATATCCTGATCCTTTTTTTCTTTTTTCTTTTTTTATTAGTACATGTTAGTAGTACACCTTGGATACACTCCTTGTGGAAAGTTGGTACATGTATATAGCACATCTTAATTTCTTTATGCATCCGCTTTCTCTCCCTCCCCTCCCTCCCCCTCCCTCCCTCCATCTCTTGCTCCCCTTTCCTTTTGCAAAATATCTATCTCCCTGTTTCCTATTATACCTTATTGTTCTCTTTATTTATATTTTGGGTTTTTCATATAAGGCAGTTCATGTGATATTCAAACTTGTGTGTCTGATTTATTTCATTTAATATTGCCACCCAGGAGCCAGGCAAAGAAGGCTTTCCCCACTCCGCTCCCAGGATGAGGCAGGATCGAGAAAGTTACTGGCCAAAAAATGCACGAAGTGTTCAACAGAAGAAAACGATTGCACTCCAGGGCTCCTAGGAAACATGCTTAATCTCTTTTGTTTCTGTCACTTAGATTTGCCTCCTTTTCTTCTGGTCCATTTTCTCTGGATTCGTCCTCTTTCCAGGTTACTGATTCAGGAGGACAAATCCAGACTTCTTCCCCCACCCCCACTGCACAGCTAAGGAGACCAGAGTAGCGTTAAATAGCAAAGAGTTTAGGTGTTGCCTGTTTAGGTTTTCCAAACAGTCCAGTTCTGGTCCCTAAAACTTGGTGTCCAAAGACTGCACTAACAAAGACCAAACATTTACGTCCCTGCATCTCCCAGACTTAATACCTTCCTGGGCGACTGATCAGAGGTGATTGTGGCTGATGGAGAATTTAGAAGACACCATTCGTATCCAGTTCTAGATGCCCAAACATGGAATATTATTAACACCTGAAACACTTTCAATCAATTCATGTGAAGGGAAGAATCTCACCATTCATTTTGAACTCCAGTTTGGTCTGATAATGTTATATTTGAAATCATTATTTTAATTCAACAAGTATTTATTGAGTACATCCTTGTTCTTTACTTGGATTTTTTATTTCAACAATGTATCTAATTTGAGGTGTGAATTTATAATTAATACTCTCTGAAGAAATAGTGTTGGTTTTGGTGAGAATATCCTAAGCATTCTTTAGAAAACACACATTTCTGAGCCTCTTTGCTCTCACCTTGTGTCTGAGCAGGACTGAATAAAAGATCAACAGATTTGGTGTACTATCTTGGTATTTCCACCTTTTTGCTACAATTATTTGGTTCGCTGTTTTGTCGAGTCTTTTCCTTTCTTTCAAAAAAATTTGTTTTTTTTTTTTTGCTGAAGAACACTTCATTTTTACAATCTCTTTTCACAGATTCATTTTTGTAATAATATACTTCGCTGAAGTCCAAAAGAAAAAAAAAAAGCATCCAACCAAGAAACTCCCCAATTCCAATGGCCTATTCAGTTCCCACATTTTCTCTGAAGAACTTCCACTCTGCCAAGAGTTTCCCATACACAGAAGCATATTCAAAAACAAACTGAAATAACCAAGTTTAAATACCAAACACATGAATGGAATATATATATACATATATATCTTATGTAGTATAATTATATAATATGATATATATGGACCTTGAGTCTAGTAGTTTGGAGAAAATAAAAATAAAATAGAGATGAAGTTAAAAAGTTAGCACAGAAATTTAATTTCTTAGAGATAGACCATGAGTTAGAGTCTGACCTTTCTTGCAGCCAAAAAAATAAGAAAAAGTGGGGGGAGAAAAATTATGAGTCACATAACTCACATTGTCCATTGATTAAAAAAACAAACTAGTTACTCGAACACACAAACTATTCCAAAAACTGACGCCTGAGATACTTTTTCTCGTGGATCTTCACATATAAGATTTGTGAAATGTAAACAGCCTTCTCAAAAATGCTCTATAGTACATACAAGACTGAGAACTCAGTTGTTGCTACAATACTTCTCCGTCAGATCAACAAAACAATGCGAAAACAAAATAAACCAAAAAATCCAGTCGAGTGAAAGCCCCTGGGGAGAGAAGGTGCTAAAAAGATGCAGTAGAAGCAAGCAGCTTTCTTGTTTGACAACCAATGAATACATTTTATAGGAGCTAGAAAAGTAGCAGGACTGCATACCCTCCAAGCAATACTCTATAAATTTTAATAAATAGAGTGGTAGTGATTCAAGGTATTACTTTGCAACAAGCAAAAATACAAACGATTCCGAGTTCCTCAAAAGATATTTTTCTGTTTTTTTTTTTAACGGTCTTATTTATCTAAAGCTTCTCTAGAGATAACTAATGCTTTTCTCAAGGATTATGAGAACCGAGTCCTCAAATATATCTCTGCTCTGTCCCCTGCCCACCTCAGGTGTGTGAAATGACATGGTCCTTAATTCCCAACCTCTCCTTCCCTTTCTGATCCTCTATATTAAGAAGAAAGACAAAACTACTTGAAATATTAAAATGAACAAAGCCTTACTACTGCACCCACACCCATATTATAAATTTGGGATTGATAAATTAAGAGAAAATAACACCGTAGAGTAGAATGCCAACATCCACTATTCCTACCTCTCTCACCAATTTGGTGCCATTCTGCCACATGTCACGGATCACAAATTTGGGAAGCCATATGCTAAGGGCCCAGGTTTTCTGCAAACCCTGGAAAGCAAACAGAATCAGCTTAGTGTTCGGTAGGTTACCCAACATGTCGTGCAAACAGTTAAATATGGGTAGAGATCTGTGCACCTCCAGTTCCTAAAATGAACCACTATTATTTGTTGGCGTTTCCCTCAGGCTAGAATGTGATCATCTTTTGACCCAGAAGAAATGATTAGACCTAAACTCACCATGAGGGTATTACTTCGAGTGGGAAGCAGAGGTAGAGTGCCAATTTAGATGGTAACGTGCGTCCTTTTCACTCTCCCAAACAACACCTCCTCTTGGAAGTGGGACTCCAATCATTACTAAAAATTTAAAAAATTATCATTTACTGTACGAAAGCAATTTAAAAGAACAGTAAACTCAGAATAGTTGCAGAACTCAGTCTTCCCAATCCATTAGCTCAGTATTTGGAGAAAAAAAAATCAGTGCTTCAGCACTCGGTGTCATGGAAAGAAACAGAAGACGCCTTCAGCTTGGCGCTTGAAGGTAAATTAGTAAGGAAATAGTTTACAGAGGTGAAGCAGGGGTTACGAGGAGAAACAGCGATGCTGAAAGCACCTGTGGACTCATTGGCAGGAACTGTTACCATTTTGGGGCCCAAAAGAGGCAAAGGGGTCTGTAATCCAAGAAATCTGGAAAATTGAGGCAGGAGAATCTCAAGTTTGAGCCCAACCTGTCAAGTTGGTGACTTAGCAAGACCCTGTATCTAGGTAGATGGCAGGGTGGGGGAGGGGGAGAGAGAGAGAGAATGAGAGAGACAGAGAGAGAGAGAGAGAAAGAGAGGGTAGCTCAGGCAAAGGCCCTGTGTTTAATCCTTAGTACCACTGGGGGAAAAAGCAAAGGGGAAAGCAACCATGTTTTTAAAAAAAGTCATGTCAGGAATTGTAATTTCAGAAGGCAAAGCCACATTGCTAGTCACTGCACAGAGAAGAAAAGAAGTGGAGGAGATGCAGAAATACCAGTAGCTCTGGGTGTCTCAGCTGCTGCAGAAGAAGCAGAATGGCTAAAGGCAATAGAGTCAATGCACAGTCCAGAATAAAGAAAAAAGGAAAACAGGAAGATGATAGAGAATAAGCAGCAGAGTAAGCTTGGAAAATACTACCATTTCTGGTGCTGCCATGGACTACTAAATTTCATCTTGGAAGCCATGCAGACATAGTTTTAGTGGGGTCTGAGGCATCCATATAATTAGTACTATACACAAGAAGGTCTCGCCAAAAGATAAGCTCAAATTCTTTTTGGTTTTATCCTCTTGCATGGCAGCAGGGCGGGAGTCACCTTTTCACTGTCTTCCAAAATTTTTCTTATGTTCCTTGAACTACTAGCTGATTTCATAAACTTTTGCCTGGTCAACCCGCATTTTCAAGGCAATATTTTAGTTTGTCTCTTAGAATTATAGGACATTATATGGAAATAAGAAAAGTATGGGAATACCCAGCAATGTGTTCCTCAAACCCATGCTTATGGAAGGGAAAGCATGAAAAACAAGTTTAGTCCAGCTGTATCCTGCTCCTCATTTTAGACTCCATTTTCAACTCATTTATAATTAACAATGTAAAGAGAATCTGACTTAATTGGCACGGAGTGGAAGGAATAAAGACAAAGAGAAGAGAAGCTAGACAGAGGGGTGCTATCAAAAACTCTTCACCTACATACCACTGTGTTCGCATCCAAAATGTAATTTGCACATATTCAACAGGAAAATTAAAAGGAATTTAAACTTAGGCTAAACAGCTGGTCTGAAACAAAAGCTAGCCTTCAATCTCTTTCAAGTTAAATGTAAAGCTTGGAAGAATACGTCCTCAAACACCCCCACGCTACACATTGTTAGTAAGACTTATGCCTTGCAATGGGAATGGTGACAAGCCCAGCTTATATTCTCCCACAACTGCTCCATACAGAGAAAAGGGAAACTAAGGTCAACAACAGTAATTCATTTTTTATTTTTTATTTCTATTGGTATACGTTTGCAGTACATAATTATTAATCCTTGTGGGGAGTTGGTATATGTACGTAACGCAGCTCAGTTTTTTTTAATCCCCTTCTGCCTCCCCCTCATCTCTTGGTCCCCTTCCTTTTGCAACAGAGCTATCTCCCTACTTCCTAACAACAATAATTTAAAGGCATTAAAGCTTCAAAATTATTCCAGAAAACTTGGCATACCCAGACTGCAAGTTGGACTGGAATGCAAAGCATTTCTCCTACCAGCAGATGGCTTATTAGGTGATAATACCCTACAGATCTATGTAAGAACCTCCTAACCCTGGGAGGGCCTGGTGAATGTGAATGTAGAAAACAAAAGCATGATTCTATGAAGTGTACATTGGCTTTGCCATGGAACATACAAGCTCTGTCTTATATTACAAGCTTTGATTTTCTTCCAATTAATTAGAAGTAGCTCAAGTCTTCTCCCATTAAAATTGGGAAAGGATTGATGTGAGTCATTAGGTACTGCACTCTCCCTAGAACTGCTGAGAGAGAGAAAGAGAGAGAGAGAATAAAAACTGACTTTCCAGCCTTTAAATTGTAGAGCAAGGAAGAGCCTCCATCTGTAGCTGCCCTGCGGCCATTGCTATTTGCTCCTTGAGGCCACACCACGCCACACTGAAGCGCTCGTTTCTCACCATCTGTCTGAGATCTTGTGCTGGCTGTGATGCAGGCCAGCAAGTTCTCTGTCGACGGCCCCGTTCACAACTACAGCTCCGCTCTGTCCTCGTGTGCACCTCTCAAGCCCCCGACCCTCAGAGATACAGCATCTAGATGGGTTCGGCCTCTACCCGCCAAGAAACCTAAAACCCTTTCCCCTCTTCAGTCCTGGAGAATAAAACCCAGTTATGTAAGTTTTCTCCTTTCCACACTATAAACTCAGATTGGTTGCTTTTTCTCCCTCTTGAGAAAATTAGGCCTAATTGCTTTAATTGCCTTAAAAAGCAAAAGCAAAACAAAACAGCTCAAAAGCCACAGGCCACATAAGCCTTTTTAATGGCTTTTCTTTTTCTGCAAGCCCCACAGCAGTCTGACAGTGTTACTAAAGTAGGAAATACTTTGTGCGTGAAGGAAATTCGGGCACTACGAATCCAAAAGCCTAACACGCTCCAGAGAGGAGAAACCCATGTACTTCTTTCCTGCCTGAAAGGAAACAGAGTATATTTGTATTAATTTATCAGGTGACGCTGATAAACTAAATTAATAATACATCTATTTGTTGACCCATTAATTAAAAATATTCATTGATTTCCAGCTGTCTCAAACTGTCATAATGCAAAGGAGATTAAGTAGTGAGAAAAAAGTATTGATCCTGTTCTGAAATTTACAGTTCAATCATCATCACCAACAAATGATGTACAAAGTATGAAAATGCAAACCCACTGGGCTCATCCTGGAGACAGAAAAAATATAAGATACCAGTCTTGCGTCTGGAGAATGTTTAAACATTTCTGTTATGACTTGTGTCCAGATGTCCCCCCAAAACCTCATGCAGTCATAGGTGGGGCTTTTCAGAAGTGGCTGGATGTAGGGTGTATGACACTGGGGTTGACTCATGGCACAGTGCTGGGATTAAGGGTGTGAGTGCTACCCGCCCTAAGGGCATGTACCCTGGTAAAAGGTAAGAGACAGAAAGAGGCTTGTCGCTACTTTTGCTGTCTTCTGCCCGCCACGAACTGTTTCTTCTCTGCCGTACCCTTTGCCACGCCACCTGGCTTGGATACAAACTGAAACCTCTACAAACTGTGAGATAAACAAAGCTTTCCTCCCTTTACCTGTGGGTGTTGAGTATTTTGTCTCAGCAATGAGAAAAGTAACTATAACAATATCTAAGACAATGAACAGAAAATGATTGAACCTCATGCCTTATGCCCCCAAAAGTACAACTGATAGGTTCCATATACAAACCCCAAAATGACTAAACAATGGCCAAATTTGGGGAGATCAGAAAGAACTTGGTGCCCTACAGATAGACATTTGAAACAGGCCCCAAAGAAGGCAAAGCACCTTCACAAATGGGAAGAAGAGGAGAGAAAATTCCCAAGTCACATTAGAAAATGAAAATTCAAGGAATTCAAAGAACTTTTTGTTTGTTTGTTTGTTTGTTTGTTTTTGAGGCAGAGTCTTGCTATGTAGTGTGAGCTGGCCTTCCACTCACTGTGTAGCCCAGGCTAGCCTTGAACTCAAGGCAATCCTCCTGCCTCAGCCTCCTGAGTCAAGGAACTTTTAAGAGAAATAAAAACACACATAATTTATCTCTTTTTTAAAATGAATGCTTAAAATACACACATTTTCAAAGTTCATCTATCATTTCGCCCAAGGAATTGCTCTCAGCTGTGTTTTCAATTAGGCGGTATCTGAGTTAATAAAATAAAGGTGTTTCCTCTTCAGCTTCGTCCTCTGTCCTCCTCAAAATGGTGAAGAACTGGATAGAAGAAGTCTCCTTCCAGAATGGACACTTCATATAACCCCAGTGGATGAGTAAATTGGCATGATCTTTCTGTAATTAGGCAATGAGCACCTACAGTCTAAAACTGGAAAAACCATCTGGCCCAATAAATCTATTTTTAGCAATTTATCTAGAAAAATAATCAAAAACTTTCATAGTTCAGTGAAAAATATTTGTTGTACTATTTGTAATAAAATAAATTTAAGGTAACAGGCTTCCACAGTTATGGAAATGGGTACATAAATTATACTACAGTGATTTTCTTAAGTGATCCTGAAAATACTTAAGAATATAAGAAAATTCTCACAAGCTGAAAAACATCAGGCCACAAACTGTGAATATATGATTTCAAGTACATGAAATACTGTGTGTATATGATATATACAAAGGGGAAAGATACCAAAATGTTAAGATCTGTTATCTCTTGGTAGGAGCACTATTAGTAAAATGTATTCCTTCCTCACACTTTTCTGTAGTTCAAATTTTCTACAGTGAAAATTCTACTTCTAAAGGGAATTAAACTCCACGTTTTTGAACCAGTTGAAAAACATCTTTGAGCCTTAAACCTGGTTTGTAGCCAACTTTAGACTTGTGAATATTAACCATTATCAGTAACTCTCCTCCTTCCTCATTTATCTGAGTGACCTGGAAAGCAAGACCTATATACAGAACTACCAAACATGAATCTTCTACCAAAAATACTGTTTTTCTTTTGTATTTGTTAAGCCTTTCTCAGTCACTAACCACCAAGTAGAGAAACCCACTTAGACTTCATACATTCATTTTTAAACCCTGGATTCTCTCTACACTACTAAACGAGGTGCAGGCTTCTAACTTCAGGAGCACACACCCGTCACCCAGCTCCAAATCACCAAAGGGACTATCCTGCCCTCTTGCCATGCTGGATCTTTGGACCGTGGTCCCTCCTGTCTCTGGGGCCAGAGTGATCCATGTGGGAGAAGAACTCAGAACTCAAAGAGCTGGCTCCATTACAACAGGATCTAACTGGAAAGGGGCATTGCTCATTTCTACATGGAGACAGAGAGCTGAAAAGAGCATCACTCTCACACTTAGAACGGTAACAGAGAAGGAAGGCAAACTATAAATACATGACCTTTCTTGAATCTATAAGACAGTTGACATTAAAAGGCAGCCGACTAGCCTAAAAATCTATGAAGATACAGATTCCTGAAAGGAGAGACAGAACATAAACATTTTCTCACTTAGAGGAAATGTACACCTATCAGGTATCTGCTACTGTTGTCAATAAATTGTTGGAGGCAGAGGGTGGTTTGGGAAAAAAAAAAAAAAGGACTTACAGAAGACACAAATATAGGAGATTTTGCACCATACTGCAAAATCTGTGTCTTTCTAGACACAGATTTCAAGGACCACTCAGAAAATGCATTACTGATAATGGTGAAGAATCATCCCTCCCAGTGCAAATGGTGAAATACTCCCTTGCTGGGTACAAGAGGAAAGGAAGAGAACTTCTCCAAGGCAGAGAACATTGGGAAGATCCAAAGCTGAGGATCAAGCAGGTTTTGAAACATCCATTAGAAAACCAGTCCTAACTTCAACAGAAGTTATTGTTGGAGGCTTTTGAAGCCTGTATGCATAAAGAGTAACTACAGCAAAGACAAACCCTGAACCAACCCAATTTGTGATTGGATTAACTCAAGCCATCTCCTAAATGCTACAAGAAAGGAAAGCCATTCCTATATCCAGGCAAACAAAGACAATTCCTTCAGTAACTGCTGTCCTACGCAAGATGTCCAGCTCGCAACAAAAATTACGAAACATGTGAAAGGGTGAGGAAAAAGTGTCATGCAGACAAGAGACAGCTGTCAACAGACTGACTCAGACACAGATGCTGAATTGTCACGTAAAGAAATTCACGATCACCTCAAATAGATAAGCTCACAACTGGAACACAAGATTTCTCAGCATTATTGACATCTTGGTCTCCATAATTTTTTGTTCTCTTATTGTAGGATGTTTAGCTGTATCACCAAATTAACACCACTAGCATTTATTCCAGCCGTGAAAAGCAAAACTGACTCCTGATTGTGACATTGGCAAATGTCCCAGAGAGGAGGAGAGAGGGGGGAAGATGGAGGGGAAGAAGGAGAAAGAATACAGATAAGGGTAATAAAGTAAGAGGGGAAATTTAAGTGTATCATTTATGAACCCCTAAAACACAAAGAGAAAGTCTTGAAGGCAGTGAGAAGAAACGGACGTACAGGGAAACAAAAGTCTCAACAGATTTTGCCATGCAAAATTAAATGACACACTTGAAATCATAAAAGAATAAACTGAAACAGAAGTTTATGCCTAGCAAAAATATTTTGAAATGAAAGAAAATAAAACTCTCAGGGAAAAAAAAAAAAAACTAGAGAAAAACTCATTGTCAGTAGTCTCATGGGAAAAGGTAAAAAAAATTTTTCAAGTAAAAGGAATAAAATACTTGACAGAAATACTTGATGTGCACAAAGATGAAAAGCACTAAAAATGCTAGTAATGGAATAAACAGAGGTAGAAAAAAATTACTTTTTCGTATGTGTAATTATTATTAAACTAATTGAGGCAAAAATAATAGCAATGTATTATGCTTTTGTAGGACATGCAAAAGTAAAAATTACAAAAACAACGGCACAAAGAGTAAGAGGAATTGGAAATAAACTGTCATGAGATTCTCGTACTACACAGGAAGGAGAATGTTATTTAATGATAAAATGTGGTAACAGATTTGCATACCATAAATCCTAAGCAAGCACTAAAACACTTTAACAAGGATGTATAAATAATAAGTAAAAAGTAAAGGTAAATTATAATTAATCAAAACTTGACGCTACAGAAATGTAACGGAGGGTTAAAAACAAAGTACAAATGGAACAAATAGAAAACTGCTAACAAGATGATGGATTTTAATCCGACTACATCAATACATATAAAATATAAATTATATAAAACATCAATTAAAAGACATAAAATTTCAGGTTATGTAAAAAAAAACAAGACCAAACTTCTGAATCCAAGCAACGTGCTTTATATATGTAAACATGAATAAAAGGGTGGAAAATAATCTGTCTTACTACTAGCCAACATAAAGCAGCAACAGCTATATTAATATGAGACAAAATATTTTTACAGAATAAGTAATATAATCATGAATAAAGACATATCAAATCAAAATAGAAATTCAACTCTCCAAGAAGATATAACAATCTCAACAGTGTGAATACATAACACGGAACTTCAAATTATATAAACAAAAACTGACAGAACTGATAAATCACTAATTATCGCTGGAGACTTCAAGACTACTGTTTTAGTAATTTATAGAACAAGTAGTTAGAAAATAGGATACAGAAGACCTGAACAGTAATATCAACTATCTTGATATAACTGACATTTATAGAACAATTCACTCTCTAACAGCAACATACACAATCTACTCAAGCACACGCAATGCATCCATCAAGGTAGGTGATATTAGAGAAATGATCCAAATGTCAACAGATTCAAAAGAATAGAAATAATAACAAGTATGTTCTCAGAACATAAAAGAATTAAACTAGGAATTAATAACAGAGAAATATCTAGGAAGTTCTAAAATAAGGGGGAAAAGAGAAGCAGCAAGGTATATCACATACAGGTACAAATTCCCTATGATGAATGATGAATGTTATCATTATGTATATCTAAAATTTACCCCTAAAATAAAATTTAAAAATAAATAAATAAATTAGTGAATAGCTAAAAAGACACTTCTAAGTACCCAAATAAACAACAAAAATATCTGAAGGAAATTTTAAACTACTTTTAACTGAATGAAATGAAAACAAAACATGTCACAATTTGTGGACCAAAGTTATAGCAGTCCCCAAATATCAATGTATACCAAAAAATGGGAATAGAAAACTAACTTGACTACAAAGGAACAGAAGAGAATTTTTTGAGGTGATAGAACTGTTTTATATCAGGATTGTAGTGGTGGATATACAGCTCTCTCCAAATTTGTACAAATCCACAAAAATATGCACCAGAGACTGAGTTTTTTGTATGCAAATTTTAAACAACCAGATGTGAAAGGAATACAAAATTGCATATGAGTTGTAATGAATTAAGTGAAATTTCATTTAATCTATTGATACAGAGTCCTGTTATATTGCCCAGGCTGGCTTCAATATCACACTTGAGTCTCCCCAGTGGTTAAGATTACAGATGATTGTCACCATGCCCAGCTCTTAACTGAATTCCAATAAATAATATAACCATAGTGAAAGAGATTGGAAGAAAAAGAGCTAAACTAAGTAACTTTGGAAAATAATATTTTGACTAGATAGTGTATAATTAAAGACCAAAAGAATCATACGTGAAAACTGCACTGTAGTTTGTAAATTTGTTTCACAAATTTAGGAATGTATGTTAGCAATTTCAAAATATATATGTATATTAAGGATGAAATTAATAAATGGAGGAGAAAGGGAGAAAGAAGAAGAGGTGAAGAGGAACTACCAAGAATGAAGATGAGTTGTGTACACGTATCAACTCCCTGCTGTGAATGTAATCATGTACTGCAAACATGTGCTAATTAAAAGATAGAATCCTCATTTTGAAAAAGGAATGGAAGAAACTAAGGAGAAATGATAGATAAATGTAATATGAGAGTCTAGGTCCTATAATAGAAAAAGACAAGGTATAAAAATACTAATGAAATGTAGACAAAGTCTGTAGTTTAATTAATAATACCATATCAATGCTCACGTCTTCATTTTGATATTTTGGTTACATAAAGTGTTAACATTAAAAGAAATTGGATGCAATTGTTAAGGGGATTTAACATTATTTTTGAAGCTTTTCCATAAATGTAAACCTAATTAGAGAAAAAGTTTTCAGAATTTGGGAAAGAAAAAACCAGTTGTCCTAGGCCCCGAAAGCAAATTGGAGACTAAGCATCTTCAATAACAGCAGCCACATTTGGACTTCGGTAGATAGCTTATCCACAAAAAGTGAAAGTCAGGTTAAAAATGAATGTTAAAGACTCTATAGTCAACAGTATGCCCCAGATAACCAAAGTATAACATATAGAATGAAGAACAAGGACAGAAGGATGATTTAGGACTTAGTGCAGTAACACAAAGCATAGACCAAAGTGCCCTTTTATGTGATGCCCAGCAAAGAATCACAAGCAGCCATGATGGATCAATGGGCCACGTGAATAACTCAGAACCTACTGTGTATTTTACTCCTCTTCACATCAAAGAAGAACCACTGTTCTCTATAATCTTCATCTCTTTTTTCCAGGATAGTTTCCCATTACTTTATCCTTCTAGCTGGACAGCACAGCAGTCTTTCTGGTCTCCCCTCTTTGGAATATTAGTACTGTTGACGCTTCCTTCAATTCATCCCACAGTCATCATCCTGATGAGAATGGCTGCTCTCACCCTGTACCTGGCATGGCCCAGTAGCTTCTTCTCTGTTCTCCCCACTGCCACTCTTTTCAATTAATTCTTTCTGCATAGAATAATTTTACTAAAATGCTACATATCTCATTTCTTCACTGATCAAAAACCACAATAACTTCCTGACTCCTATTTTACTTTTGGAAGTGTCCTGGAATTTGTGAATTCTTCCTAGCTTACCATTCACTGAAACTTGTCTCCTTTTTTCAATATGAAAACAGTGTCTGGTTATACCAAGCACTTCTCTTTTCCTCTCTTGAATCATTGCTCTCAGCATCCAAGCAAGTCCTTCTTTTGTCTGCTGGATCCAGTCCTCCCACCCGTACAGGCCAAGCATATTTCACTTCACTCAAAAAGGCAGAGTGAGCTGATTCCCTGCATCCTTTAAATTTCTGCTCCAGTGATTTGTTGATGTAAACTGTATCACTTGCAGCATTTACATGGGATTATTTATTTTCATTTCATTTCCTCTAATTGTGTCCTGTGTGTACTCTTGCCTCTACAACAAACATATTATAGAAATAAAATTTTAGTGGATTATAGCTGCATATAAAATGCATCCCACATGGCAAAAAAGTATTTGCTTCAGACTCTCAAAAGCTATAACTAAGACAATGTGAATCCTCTATAAAAAATAAAGTATTTCATACTGCCAATTAAATTTTTCATTATTTTTATGTCATGCAAGTTATTAAAATTCATAGGAAAAAAATTTAAAGGAAAGAAATCATCTTTATTCCTACCACAGAGAGATAAAGATGGTTAACAGGTAGCTATTTATTCGAGACTTCATTGTCTTCGTATGAACAAATATTTCTTCAAATGCAAATATTTTGTAACTCGATTTTCCCGTTAACAATATATTGCTAATACCGTACAAAAAAAAACACATATGAGCATATGCATCATTTTGAATTACTACCTAGAATCCCATTGTGTGGATTATCATAATGATTTCACCCATACCCTTATTATGAAATATTTAACCCCCGCCCAGTTTCTATGTTATTAATAATTCGGTTGAGAGCATCTCTATACACACTTCATTAATCAGTGGTCTGATTATTTCCACAGAATTTTCTAAATATAGAATTACTAAGCCACACATGCACATATTTAAAATCCATAACGTATAGAGTAGTACCAAGCTTCCTTCAGGAAAATTTTCCCCTGGGAAATTTACACCAATTTACTTTTTATCAACTCTGTGTATGAGAACTCATTGTCATCATGCTTCCACTAATAAGGGATGTTATTCTTTTCACTTTAAAATATCTCATTAGCCTTTTATGTCATGGTTTCATTCTGTAGTGTAGTTCTCAAAGTCATTAGCAGGTTTAAGATTCAGCTTCTATTCACTGACCACTTTGTTCCCGAGCCTTCGGTTCGCACTTGGAAGGATATTTTTCAGATGCTGTTCAGATGTGCTTTGCACAGAACCTCTTCTCTCTCCATCTCTACTGCTGATGCAATCTTAAAGGTTTTTTAACTTTTTTCTATTCCTAATTGATTATGTTAGCAATTTTGGAAAGACGAAAATTAAATGTAGGAACACAAATGACTATCAAACTAGAAAATTCTTATCCTGTACATTTTCAAGTTTTCCATTTTTACTTTTAACAAATTAAGTGTTAGACATGATAGGAACAATAACAGCAAACATATCAGGTTGTATAAGACAGCAAGGACAGTAATACTTCAAGAAAATTTCCATCCATGATGATACAGTGCTTGGTTTGATCATCTAGCTTCTTCAAAGCTAGTCCTATGTTTCCCTCCAAGAAAATAATTTTGTCAAATAATCTGTATTTCTAAGTATATCCCTATTAAAATGACAGATAAATCATTCCACTTATAATACCTCATGTCTACGAAAAATGATTAAAGACAAACATCTCTCATAGTAGACCAAAATTGAACCTATTATCAAAGTAACCACTGGCCTCTCTTCCAACTCCTTGTTAATATTTCCCGTATTACTAAGTTATTACATGAATTATTGTAGGGATCAATCACCTTCTTCATTCCACAGCCTGGAGATTGTGGTTTATCACTCACAAAATCAGATTTGAAAACTTCTTTATCCAATAAACATGATTTCTGCAGTGCATGTGTGTGTCTGTGTGTGTGTGTGTGTCTGTGCACATTTGTGTGTTTCCTGAAACTGAGTAGTGAATATTCTGCTATTGATAGGGCCTAAATCTGGCTGTCAGCTGACAACAGTTACCTTTACAACTCTGGAAGTCATTTTTCATCACAATACTTTAAATTGATGCATTCGTATAAAATAGGTATCCTAACCGTTAATTACCTTGTTTTTAAATTGGCTTTCAATTTGTTCCTATCTACGTTGACTTCTAATTTGTTGCTTCAAAAGTATATTAGTCAAGGGCATCTCCTAAGGCCTTTCAGTAAATTCAAGAACACTGCCTATGACCCTATACTTTTCTATGTGATTTTTGTAAATACTGCTGTGCTGGGTAGTCTAGGTTCCATGGGACAAGGAAGAGACCAAGAGTAAAGTGCTGACGTTTTCTTGTTCTTTCTTTCCCAAAGAGTAGAATGTACCCCCAAATGTCACCTATCTCTACTATAAAGGCTCAGGCCTACGAAGTTATCATTAACATGAAACATGCACTACATCTTCCTGTATGATTAAGTTTACAGGATGCCATCAGATATTGCTATCTCCTTTGTAGCCCTGGTTTTCTTTATTTTAGAACATCCAGGAAGTTTTCTTTGCCTTATTAAAAGCAATTTCTCAAGTCAATGAATCAAAACTCTAGGTGGGTTTGTGGCCATTCGAATGTATAAAATCCCTTAGTAATTTGAGTGTGAAGCTAGGATTGAGAATTTCCACCATGCTGAAAATTTCTTCGAAAGCCTCCTTCACATTTATTTGGTTATTCATCAATAACAGACCTTCCTCTCTGCTGCTGGACCATTTTCAGCCCCCCAGGATTACTCCACAATTTACCCTGATCTAAAACGTAATAAAATGTTTAACAACTGAAAGTATATAGAAAGCCACTTTGCCTCTCTGTTGTATCCACAGTGCTAGATATCTGGCAGCAACTCAGTAAGTATAATAAGAACATCCTCACTTCAGTCTACAGATACTAAATTTCAAGAACTCCTTGATTGACTCATGGGCAAGATGTTAAGGTAAAATGGATGACTTTGTAACTTTCCCCTATGCATTCATTTTCAAAATTCTGTAAAATTTTTTGAAAAGCATGAAGCTTATTCTGAATAATCAGTATGTATATAAAGATGATTTAGACTACAGCTTTATTTCATTTAAAATAGGTGAGCTTAACTTCCAAAACAGAAAAAAAAAATTTCAGCTATTTAACTGCCTCCTGGTTAGATAGAGCTTAAAGATCTTACTTCTTACTTAAAATGTGGGTATGGATGGATTTGCCACTGTATTCCTCCTCTGGGTTAACTATTCTGAAAATTATTGACACCATCATCCAGAGTTAATGCTGCAGTTATTAGGCATCAATGTTTGTTTCATTTCCCATTTAAATCTGTGCCCTGGCTAATGGCATTGTCATACTTTCATTTATTATTCAAAATCTAAAAGAGAAGGCATGATTTAGAAGTTGCACTGGGGAAATATGCAAAATTCATATTATTTGATGTGTTTTGTTTTCATCACAGCTACATTAGCAGAACTTATAGGATGAATTTGAGATTTACTTCCTTTGCATACCATGATTAATACTAAATGTAAATTTCAAGTTGATTTTATACATGAATTTAATTTTACTTTGATAAAGAAAAATATTTTAATTGAAATGATTGTATGAAATTATTCAGTGTCTAGTAGTAGAATGGTGAAATTATCCTTTTGGAATTTTTCATATTACTGAGGAAATGTAGAAAGAACAGAATATTTTGTACACTACTCCTATTACCCTGTTTTTCTCCTAATTAAAAAAAAAAATCTGTCTCTAAGTTCTGTTCCTAGAATCAGACTGGGGAACAGGATCACTAGTCACTCATGTAAACTTAAGAGTAATGACTGAAATTTCTATGTCATTTTGTACTTGTTTTAAAAGGTACATTTTGCAAAGTCTTCCATTTCCACATCACAGAAATAATATATAAATCATATGATATTTTATATGTAAAAGATCCTGGAAAACTTAACGGGCATTATAAAAACAGAGTAGAGTATACAGTATTGCTCTTGAAGACTTCCTAAATGGCTGCGGCAACCTTTGCTAGCCACAGAAGTACTTCCAAAGTTTTTTGCTCTAAAACATGAGAAGGAAATCACAATCCGATTTCTCTAGAGGATTTCTCAAACATTAGCACAACTGATATTCTGTGCTGTGAAGGATGACCTATATATTCTAGGCTGCTTAGCAGCACCTATGTCTACCCACTAGATGCCAGTATCATCTCTCTAGCTATGATGAAGCCTGACTCCAGGCATTGCCACATAGCCTCAGTTGAAAAACACCAACACACCGTTCATTTTACACACTGGAACACACATTCTGTTTTGTTAAGAGTGCATCAAACTTTATAATAATACATTTAAGTATGCCAGATTTTAAATCATATGTGGGTCTATATGTAAGTGCTCATGACAAATCAACAATCAAGCTACCAAACTCATTATTAATACACCAGATACTATTAAAGCATTATTAAAAAGATAAGGGTCTACTAAACCAAGCACTACAAAAAGTTGTACATCCAAAACCATCAAGGCAAGAAGACAATATGAGAAATTCACACCAGTCAAATATTCAAATATGATCAGATACTTTATCATGCAAATGTAAGTGCAAAATAAAGACATAATTAAATCAATTTAACCTTACTATCTTTCCGAATTTGTTTTTATTTTTTAATTTTAGTTTATTAGTACACGTGTGTAGTATACAATGTTTACATTTCTTGTAAGAAGTTGGTACATGTACATAGCACAACTTAATTCCATTTTTCATCCTCTTTCCTTTCTGTCCTGTCCCCTTCCACCCGTATCTTCATCTCCTTCCTTCTTTTTTTTTGGTACATGTTTACAGTACATAATGCTTACATTCCTTGTGTGGAGTTGGTGATTCCTTTTTTCATCCCTTTTCCCTTCCCTTCCTTCTCAACCTGCTCTTTCCATCTCTTGATTCCCTTCCCCTTTGAGAACAACCTATAGCCCAACCAAAACTGTAAGGTTGTCAAATGACACCAATCAAGTATGTGTGTTTGAGATGACCAACAATTATTTACAAGTGAAGAATTGGAATGATGGCCCAGACGATCAAAAATCTATGAATTTCACAGTCAGATTTGAAATCCTCATTACTTAAAGAAGGTCTGTCAGAATTAACATATATAAAGAAGAAAGTATCATTTCTCAACATCTTACGGGTTTTATTGGCATTGTGTTGGCAAGTCAGGTATACCAGCTGTCTGATTCCTTTGAAGAAGATGAAGAATGATAACAGGGTGGCCCGTGGTGAGAAATCTAAGCACTGAAAGCAGTAAGTCCTCCCAACTAGAAGCAAAGGTTAGCAAGTATGTCTCTACACACTCTGTGTAGAGGCAGGGGGTGGGGTACAGCACATCAGCCTCAGGCAGAAGTAAAATAAAGGCAAGGAAAGAGGGAGGCTGAAGGATGACGTATTCTCTTGTATCTTACCAGTCACCAAGCTTGTTCTTCATTCTTATATATTGTTTTATTCTTTAAAATAGTAATGGTAGTTAGTAAATATCCTCTTATTTCTCGTTTAGGGATTTTAAAAAGTCATTAAAATGGGAAGGTCTAACATCTATTTTTCTCAATCTTCTATTTTATGTGATTAAAAAAGCAGCTTGTCTGCCACATCAATGTCATTTTCCCCCACTCTGCAACTACAAAACCAGTGAACACCCCAGTCAAGGTGTTTCCTTCTGTAAAGACTATATAACATTTTTTTTCAGTAGCAAATACATAGTAGACACTTTGGTATAGCCATAAATTATCCCAATAAGCCTTAGTACCAGATTAGGAAAAATTGATCCTATTTAGCAGTAAACTGGAATATAAGAGTTTTCTATTCTTTATTTTAATGGTACAATTTTAATGCACATAGTGATAACCTTCATCATAAGGGATTTGTACCTGTACGTGATATATCTTGCTGCTTCTTTTTTTTCTCGCATAATAAGGAATATTTTTGTAAGAAAATATTTGACAGTGGTACTCAGGACAAATTTGGGAAGAGAAGTGGATAAGGAGGAGAAGAGAATGGAAGACAGTTTAGGAAACTTGAAAGATTATGCCATTATGAAGCTATGAATTAAAACCTAGCATGATAATGTGAATGTGTGAATTTTTTTTAAATGGAAGAAGCATATATGAAGGACATAAAACTTGGACAGGGGAGAAGTTGAGAATGAAGAGTGAAATAAGCCAAGAGCCAACCTTTCTCATGGATTTAAGTCACTACAGAGCCAGATCATCTAGTATTAGCTAGTAACTCAGAGGAGCCTGACAGATCAAGCATCCATCTGTTACAAACCCACCAGGGCAATTTGGGTCACATTAACAATTCTAGATCTTATTTACCCTTTGAAGTCATTGTTCACACTCCTATTACTTGTTACCTTACTTATTGCTTTAAAAGACCATCAAGTACAAATTCGGTCCTTTCTATCAAAGTTCCAATTATGAAGGCTCCTACAGAAGCTTAGAGAAACAATGGTTCAGTAGAGAAGCTTAATGCCGCTGCTGGGCCTGGAATGTATCCATATACTCTGGTTCCTCTTCCCTCAATTTTGAATCATGCCAAAGGTGGGAGTAGACCATATTGGAAGGGCCAGAAAAAGAGATCATGTGTCCTCTAGCCTAAATGTCAGCTCAAACTCTGAAGCAATTTTCAACAAATATTGCTGCATCCTTAAATTCCATCTTTCCCTCTGGCTCCCATGGCGTAGCTTTCCTAATCCAGATGCGATTTCATATATACACCTTTCCAGGTCGCAATGACCCACCTCTTCCCACCAGGCTTCACCTCCCAACACCACATTCAGCTATAAACTCATCAGTGGACTAATCCGGTATCACACACCCATGATTCAGTCACTACCCTTTTCTTTCACCATCTACTAAACTAAAATCAAAATACGTAACAGAACTAAATGGGAAGAGGATCAAGAGATGAAGGGGGACAGAGGGAGGGGAGGAAAGGGGATGAGAACAGGAATTGAGGATGTGTTGTGTACATACACCAACCCCCCAAACAGTGTAAATATTATGTACTGCAAATACGTATTAATAAAATTAAAATTGAAAAAGACAATCACACACCAACACTGCTTATGACTATAGATTAAAAACTCTTCAAAAAACTTAGAAAATCAAATTCCGAGTTAGATCCCCAGCACCCCCCCAAAAGAGTAAAGAACAAAAAAAAACCCACCAATTTAGTTTAAGACTTCAAAATATAAGATCACTATCCAAAAATTAACTTTATTTCTATGCACTAACAATAAACAACTTGAAAATACAATTAAGAAAGCAATTTTATTTACAATAAAAGCCAAAAGAAGGAGCAGGGGATTTAGCTCAATGGTTAGAGTGCTTGCCCTGTAAGCACAAGGCCCCAGGTTTGATCCCCAGCACCAAAACAAACAAACAAACAAACAAAAAAGCCAAAAGAAGAAAATGCTTAGGAATAAATTTAACAACATGGGTGCAAAACATGCATTCCTCAAAGCAATAAAACCTTGTTAGAATAAATTAAAACATGCCAAAAAAAAAAAGGGGACAAAGCCTCCCGTGTCCATGAATAAGAAGATTTAATAATGTTAATATAATGTTTCACATATTGATCTACAAATTCAACACAATCCCTATCAAAATCCTGTATTTTTTTCCTGAAATTTAGAGTTGATCTGTAAAACTCATATGGAAGTGCAGTGGACCCATAAGAGCTCAGATGATCTTGGAAGGAAAAGAAGAGTGTTGGGGGAGTCACATTTCCCAATTTCAAAACTTTCTGCAAAGTCATATTGATAAAATTATGTGGTACCACCTTAAGGACTGCTATATGGCCTGGAGGATCAAAACAAAGAGTCCAGAAACAGTCCCTTACCTTTGTGCTCAAGTGCTCTCCATCAAGGATGCTAAAAGATTCAACGAGGAAAGAATAATTTTTCATCAAATGGTATGCGTCAGCTTTTTACTCCTATAACAAAATTCCTGACACAACCTACTTAGGAAGTAAATAAAGGTTTATTTTGGCTCTTGGCTCCAGCAAATTGTCTAAGATTGGGCAGTTCTTCTGGTGTGGACTAACAATGAGGGTGGCACACTATAGCCAGAGAATACGTCAGGGTGACCAGTCACATCTCAGGCTTGGAATCAGAGACTCGGAAACCAACGGCTCTGGATCCTTCTAAAGGGCACTCCCTCGATATCTAGCACTTCTCACTCCACCTTGACCTCTTGAAAGTGCACAGCCCCTCCCAATATCACCTCACCTTCCATCCTACTGCCACCCTGGATTCTAAAACTTTATACTGACTTTCCAGGAACACCCAAATTACACCCAAACCAAGAAGGACTAGAAGTGAAAACAAACAAAGAAACAAACAAAAAAAGCACAATTACAAATGAGCCTTTCCCTGACACCAAACACCAAACACCAAAACAACTAAAAACGGATCAATTGCCTCCATAGGCAATTGATGGAGGAAAAAAAAAACCCTTAGGCAAAAATATAGAGTGAATCTTCATGACTTTCTTACAAAAGTGTACCAAAAGTTCAAGTGACCAAAACATACAGGAACCTGAGTTTCATCAAAATTAAAAAAACCACTTGTTGCAAATGACAACATTAAGAAAATGAAAAGACAGGAAAATTGGAGAGAATATTCAAACATCACAAATCCGATGAGAGTTTAACATCTAGAATATATTAAAAAAAAAAACTCTCACAATTCAATAATAAAATACTGGCCAGTTTAAGCAAAGAATTTGAATAAATGTTTCTCTAAAGAAAATACATAAATGGCCAATGAGCACACGAAAAGATATTCACCACCTTGGATCATTAAAGAAATACCAGTCAAAACCAAAATAGATGTGAATTCAAACACACTAGAATAGTTATTTAAAAAAACAGACAATAACAATATTGAGTAGGCATGTATCCCTATAATATGATGACTTCAGCTCTTTTGGAAGGAAACCTAGAAGGGGAACAGATGGGTCAAAAAGAATTTCTAGTTTTAGCATTTTTGAATAATCGACACACTGATTTCCACAGTGGTTGTGCTACTTTACATTCCCACCAACAATGTAGAAGAATTCCTTTTCCCCCACATCCTTGCCAGCATTTGCTATTATTTGATTTCCTGAGGACAATCATTCTTTCTGGGGTAAGATATTATCTCTATGCTGTTTTAATTTGCATTTCTCTAATAGCTAGTGGTTTTGAACACTTTTTCATGTATTTATTGGCCATTTGTACTTCTTTTGAGAAGTATATATTCATTTCACTTGCCCATTTTTGATTGGGCCTTTCATCTTGGGAGGGTCTGATATATTTTTTAGTTCTTTATATATTCTAGATGTTAGTCATCCGTCTGAGCAATAGCTGGCAAAATTTTTTTTCCCATTCTGTAGGTTGTCTCTTCACCATACACAGTGCATTAACTATTGTTACTCTCTAATTATTTTATTTTTTCCTAGAAGTAAGAAGAGTCCTTTTTATATTTTCTTTATCAATATCTACTTGTATTACATTAAAATAAAAAAACAATATTAGGGAGAATGAAAAGAAATTGGAACCCTCTTATACTGTTAGGAATTTAAAATTGTACAGTCACTCTAGAAGAGTTTGAAAGTTGCTCATAAGGTAAATACAGTCATCATATGATCCAACAGCAATTCTTCTTCTAAATTTATAACTAAGCTTAATGAAAGCATATGCCTACACCCGACACCCAAATTTGAAGGGGGAAAGGTTTATTTGGCTCACAGTTTGTAGAGGTTTCAGTTCATAGTTGGCTAGCTCCAGTGCAGGGGGGCAGGCAAAGGAGAAACTGCTCACAGCAGGCAGAAAGCAGCAAGGCAAGCAGAGAGGGCCTAAGCAGCTTCTTTTACACCTTATCCAAGGTGTGAGGATCAGGGCCGTATTAAACCAATCAGTGGATTGATTCAGTAATCCCGTGCCCTTAATCACAGCGTCACAGTATTTTCAGCCACCTCTGAAAAAGCCCCACCTATGACCACTTGAGGCTTTGGGGGGACATCTAGACACAATCGTAACATCTTTAAAATGGGATATTTGGCAATAAAAACACACCAAGTACTGATACATGTTATGAAGTGGATGACCCTTGAAAACATCACACTAAATAAAAGAAGCTAGTTATAAACACTACATGTTATATGATTTCATTTATATGAAGTGTCCAGAATAGGAAAGTTTATAAGGACAGAGAGTGTTTTCCCAGGGTCTAGGGATTGGTGGAAAGTAGGGAGTGATTACTAATAGATACAGGATTTCATTGGGCCAGATGAAAATGAAAATTGATTGTAATAAAAACTACACAGTTCTGTGAACATACTAAAAACTTTTGGATTATATACCTTATGTGGCTTAATATAAAACATGTAAATTATCTCAACCAAACTATTTTGAAACTATATAATATACCAAGATGTCAACTTTAAGCATAGTAAGAATTTCAATTTGAATCACCAGATTTGCCAAGGCAATTTTTTCTAGTATGTAGAATACATGTGTCAGAGTTTCATGGATATATGTCAGAATTTTAGAGTTTCAGTTGCAATTTGATAAGATCTCATTCGGGATGTCCCACGACTTGGCTGAACATTATTTTGAATGGGTTGAATACTAAATATTCAAAATAAATAATTCTCCTATTAGAAAATGGGAAAACCCTATAATTTGAGTATACAAATGACCAACTCTGCAATTTCTTGACTTCTTTTATTGGAATTAAACCTTCTGTAGTTTCCTCCGTAAATTGCATAAGATTTCATAGGATTTATGTATTGAAGGGTTCATTTTTACCCATGCTCAAACTTATGCCTCTGATACTGTTTTCAAGCTGTCCCCTGAACACCTCCAAAATACAGTAATCTGCTTTCTTTCTCTCCATCTCACCACCCCTATATATTCTACTCTAATTAAATTCTTTTTCCAGATTGCCATCTGTTGTATTATCTGTCTGTCTAGTTTGTTTTGTTGTTTGTTTTCTCTGTCTTCTCTTGAGTGTATACTGCTTAAGATGGGAGACTGTATTCATCAGCTTCTCGGTATGTCAAGTTACCCCAAAGTTCAGTGCTTTATAATAACAACCACGTATTTAGTTTTCAATCTGGATTGAATAAATCTGGGAGCTCCTTTCGATCTTGGCTGCACGCCCACTTGTGTCTACAGTTGGCTGCTCAGTCAACTGGAATATAACTGGTCCAAGATGATCTCAAAGAGGATGCTGCTTGCTCTGTTGGTCTCCCAGCCTTCAGCAAGTGATCACAATCATGTTCACGGTGCTAAAGGATCAAGAGGAAGAGTGTGGGCCTCCTGAGTTCCATGGTCAGAACTGGTATCACATCAGTGCTTCCCCAAAACAAGTCACAAGCTCGGTCCAGGATCAGGATATAAAAAACAACCTCTAAATCTTCAGGGACAAAGCTGAAAAATCACATTGCAAAAGAGGTAGACACACATAAGGGAATAATAATGGCCATTTGTTTTGCAAACAGTGTAAAGGAAAAACTTCATCTGATGTTTTACTGCTGTAACCAGAGCATGTAAAATAGTGCCTTGCCTGTAGATATTTCATAGATCTTAGTTGAAAGAATTCACAGATCATTTTTCTAATACTCCTGAGTCAAACAACTTCCTTCTCTGATGTAA
>PVJO010016939.1:0-40561 GCA_004026905.1 Hystrix cristata
TTAAAATAGTAATTTTAAATAGTAATGCAATAATTATAGCTTTCTTTTATTGGGACCTACTAAGTGCCAGGTTCTATTTACTCATGGGGTCATTCACTCTCAGAGTGATGCTGGGAAGCTGGTACTTCACAAGTTTTCTCAAGTTTACAGAGGAAGAAATCATACCAAAGAAAAATTAAACAACTGTCCCATTGCCAAGCACTGCTTTGCTAACTTATAGCACTGTCAGTTATTGCATCTCATTTCCACAAGGAAAAAAAAAGTCAATATCTTTTCATTCATATATTGAAAGGGAATTTCAAGTTAGGTTTTATGTGTGAAAACATGTAAATACTGTATTAGTATTGAAATCAAATTGAAAATCTTAAGAGTGGGGTATGCTTTAATATTTTTGTCTGTCATAGTTTCTGGTGCTGCATCAACCACTGGAGGTCAGCATCAGACATTATTTTATAACTTCTGATGGGGGCGGACTGGATGCAGGGCAATGTAAATTGCTACCTAGTTAACACAGTAATCAATAAATGGTGGAACAGGATTAGAACTAAAGAATGTTTAATTTCACAGTGCAATGTTCACTTTTACTGCACCACACTGTTTATTCTTTCTCTGTCTCTCGATGTAAAAACATATTATGTCTTTAAGGTTTCTGTTATCCTTAGTAGTCTACAGTCTCTCTGGTGTGACAGGAGATTTCTCAGAAACATAGCCACAGGAAGAATTAATTTAGTTTTAGTTTTAATTTTTCAAAGAAAGAAACTATAAACACTTGACTACTTCAGAATCAGTCATTAGGAAGACTTACTTTTAAGACAGGAAAGGAAATAAGTACAGCTTCTGCTGAATCTTTATTAGAGGCAAGGACTGAGGAACCCAGCAAGATTAAGTGACAAATCCCATTCACCTTCCCAAACTTCCTGAGCAGGGGGAAAGCAGTAGGGGAAATTGCCAACATGAAAGCTGATCTACCACATGACCATGTAGGAAGCAGTGAAGGGAGATGCCAGTACCCATCCCAGACCAGAAGGGAAAGACAAACAGCATCTATCCAAAATCCTAGGTCAGCTTAATCTCAACATCCCTTGTATAAGGCTTTGGCCAAGGCCATTGGGGAGGACATAAAAAAAATCAAAGCCAGAGAATATATATTCCAGGAGTTTCGATCTTCATTGGTTGAACTCAGTCCCATAGGCATGTGTGACCAACTCTGTGAAACATGTCTGTCCACCTTTCATGCCCTGCTTCAGAATAATTTCTGGTCCAGAAGTCAAGCATTGCCAAGGATCTGGGAGGCTGAAAGGGTCACACTTGTCACTACAGCAGCTGTTAGCTCGGCTTGTCACACTTCTATGCATGTAGTAAGGACAGCATGAGACAAGTGGATTCAGGAACTTTATTACTTACACAGACAATAAAAGCAAGATTAACACAGTGTCAACTCCTTGTGTCCTTAGTCCCAAAGAAAGACCCCAACCTGGAAGGGCAAGATACTGGCAGTATGGACAACAGGTCACTCAACTACTGTCAAACTAGAGCTAGGTGATCCTACAGATTGACACAAAAGCCTAGAGCTCTTCCTTAAGTGAGAGTAAGGTGAGAAGTGCTGACCCCAAATGAAAACCAAAGTAGAAGGATGGACGAAAAAGTCCTCCAAAGGACAGGGATAAGAACCTACCTGGAAGTGGTGCCTTGCGTAGGAAGTATCTCCAGGCATCCTGCCAAGACTCATGTCAGGTGACAGGGAAGTCTTGCCTTTGTGGTCTATGTAGAGATGTATAAGGTTGCCAAAGCGCCGTGGTGGAAGTCCTCTTGTATTTCTTCAGAGTGAACCTTCCCTGTCTAATAATTCGAGTAGAAGCGACTCCAACCTTCCATACCTGTCCCACCCTAGCACCACCACCACTACCATCATGAGACACATGACTAAGGCCTGGGCAGAGAATTTCATAGACTGTAACACAAGGGTTGGTCCTGTGAGTATGAGAGTCAGGCCAATTGACTGGGATCCTTCCAGAAGGTTCTGTAGTTAACCAGGAAGTATCCTTTCTCACCTTATAAGACAGTGAGGGTTTTTTTTAATTTATATAAAATAAAATGTGTGATTTTGGGTGTAGAATTCAGTGACATTAATTACATTTGCAGTGTTATGTAACCATCACTCCTATCTGTCCCTAAAACGTTTTCATAATGCCAAACAGAAACTGAAATATTAACTCCCCCTTCTCTGTTCCCTTTTTCCTTGGTAATTTTGAATCTATTTTCTGTCCCTATAAACTTGTGTATTCTAGATAGTTGATATAAGGAGGTATACAAAATATTTTCACCTTGTGTCTGACTTACTTCACATGGCATAATATTTTCAAACTTCAGCCATGTTGTAGTATCAGAACTTCATTCCTTTTTATGCTGAATAATATTTCGTTGCATGTATGTGCCACCTTTTATCTATTTATCCACCAAGGGCCCTTGGATTGAGACAGGGAATTTTAAAGAAAATGTAAAAACCATAGCACCCGAAGCCTTTTTTTTTTTTAACCCTACATGGCAAAAGACAGCCCAAGAATACAACCTCAAAACATAGAGAAGTAAAACTGGGCACAGAGAGATTGAGTCATTGCTGTAGACCAAATGGGTTGTGCCTAAAGTCAGCCCCTACTCTGAGCATCTTATCCTATGAAACAAAATACCATACTCCCTTTGTACTTAAGGTAGTTACCACTGAGTTTCTCTTCTTGCAAATGGGCATCATAATAAACCAGCCTCTATGCAGAAATGAATAATGAAAGAAAAGAAATTTCACACCAAGCTTTATCAGACACACAAAATATGAGAAAGTGTGAAAATCATCAAAAGGCAGAACATAAATGAAGAAATAGAAAAATGAAAAAAAAAAAGATAGAAAATAGGAGTTTCTGTCAACCTAGAGAGCAGAACAGTATTCTGGGGGCATTGGTCAGTGCAAAATTCACTGTTCTGAATTTACCCAGATTAAAAAAGTGTTTAGTCCATGAAGCTGGAGGGCCATTTACACATTGTGAAGGAAGAGATACAAAGAGGAGGCAGAAAGAGGCAAAAGTAGGAGGTTACAGGTAAGGATGGGTAAGTGAGAGGACCCCAGGAGGTGGGAGGCAAATTCCCCGCTGACATCTGACAAGATAGATCAGAGAGGAGAACAGTCATGGTACTTCCCAGCCCTGCTTCTAAATGCCATGGCAACACAACGCATCCTTATATTAGTGGTAAAGGAAAAGTCACGACATACACTATTGATAATTCTTGCAGACAGAGAATCCTTACTTCCTCTAGGTCCATGTTGAAAGAATTCCTGCAAACTGGTGTGAAAGTGAATCAATTAGTGGGTCAAAGAACTGATAAAGAGTCTGGTAGCAAAGGAGATAAAAGAGAGTGCATCCCTTTGCTTCCTGCTCTACAGCACTTAGGTGCTGACAGGTGTTCTCCTTCTGACTTCAGTGATTCCTATAAATGAACTAAACGTTATGGATACACTTTTATTTCACCTGTCACTGAAAGTACAAAAAGACACTTAATGTCCTTGCTCAGTGCGTTGCTGAAAAATGTTTGATTTTTGTGTGTTTGTTTGTTTTGCAGGCCTAGTTGGTAACTGCAGATTTCTGTGGTGTAAATACTCTCGTTAGGACCCATTTCAAGGTGACAACATGTGTCCCTAAAGAGGATCTGGGTAGCATTAGACATATAAAGCTGTGTAGTGCAAGCCAGCTCCAAAGGGTCAAGTGTAACTTAACCCTTAGGAGCCCCTTAGGAGGTTCTTTGCACAGGTAGGTCTGAGAACCACTGCTCAGAGTGGTGCTTAGCCGAGTTTAATGTGCAGAGGAGTCACCAGGAGCCTTGTTAAAGTGCAGGTGCTGACTTGGTAGGTGCTGCTGGTCCCTAGCAGGGGACGTGAGTGAGCTGAAGAAGAAAATGTCCTTCACAGCCCTGTCCCTGCCAGAGACGTTTCAGAGGAAGACTTCCCAGAAAAGTCACAAGCAAGAAGTTCACAAGCAAAAAGTCCATATATTTCCAAGATTTTTTCCTTTTAAGAAATTACACTCTACTTTTAAAATTTGAGTTAGGTGCCAGCATCATAAAAATCCATATTCTCAGCTTCTGAGGGTAGGGTCGCGGGCATGTGCAGCAGTCACAACTATGGGAAAGGAAGATGTGACAATGCTCTGCCCCTTCCCAGGAGGCAGTTTTCTTTTTACCACTGCGGCCTCCTGTCATCTTCATGGCTTTGTTTTTCCTGCCTCAGCTCTACAGGATTGTGAAAAGTATTCACTTTTAGGTTTTTACATAATGTGTATATTTTCTATCCCAGCTGCAGTAACCCATGTTTGTCTCTATTCCTACCATTCCCCACATATTAATTGTGTATTTTTGAAATGCCTTGCATTTCTTAAAATACACCATCTTTCTGTCTTTCAAACTTTGCAGTGAACCCCTGCTCCTAGAACAGGGGATCTCCATCCTTCTCTGCTGAAAACAGCCCGCATTATTCCTCAAGACCCAGCTGGGATGTCACCTCCTCAGGGAGGCCTTCCTGACTCTCCCCAGCTCATCGGACAGCACAGGAGATTCCCCTTCCGTTGCATTTGATTCTGCTCACTTGGAATATCTCCTATTCTCTGAGGCCCACAAAGGCCTAGGTGAGCTTTCATATTGCTTTGCCATATAGAAGATAATCAGTAGCATTATCAAGTAATTATTAATTAATTTTCAGCTCCAAGATTACATTATCTTGAACTCTCTTTTTTAATTTTTTGAGGGAGTTTTGCAAGTATTGTCCTATCCTATAACATACAAATTAATTATCTTTCCATATCTATCTCTAGCTCTTTTGCTGGCTCTCTCCTCCCCTGAACTTCTATTTTGGTATTATTTGCTTGGTTATAGAATATAATTTATTATATAAATCTGATCCCAGATAAACATAGAAAACCTCCAATTAAACATCCCTTATGCTTTGCCTTATACTTTACAGTTTTTTTCTGAAGCATTTTACTAACGCAGTTTATTTTCACACTAACCCTATAAAATACATAAGCAAAATCTTCTTCTCCTTCTCCTCCTCTACCTCTTCCTCCTTCTCCTTCTCCTTCTTCTCCTTCTTCTTCTTCCTTGTATTTAGAGACTAAAGTGAGATGTCCCCCGTGAAATGGGAAGCAAGGAAAACAGAAAGCTTGAGAAAAACCTTGGCAGTGCCCACCTATACCTTCAGCAGGGAAAATTGCTGCGTGGCCTTCCCCAGAAATTGTTCCTCAATGTGGCTCATGTTAAAGATATGCCTCATTCTTCTTGCACATGTCTCTAATTCTCTAGTATTTTATTGGAAAAACTGAGGGCCAGACTTGTTGAATTTACATGTACTAGAGCCACAGTAGTCATCTAGGTCTTTAGAGTCCCATTAAAGGTTCCATACTACTTAATTATGTTCACTTTTACAAATGGAGCTATAATCATCCAGCAGTATAATGTGCTTCATAAATCTACCTTTTAGAAACATTTAAAAATGATAAATCCTGTGCCTGTGCATGCATGCGTGTGTGTGTGTGTGTGTGTGTGTGTGTGTGTGGTACTGAAGGTTGAACACAGTATCTCACTCGGGCTAGGCAAGCCCTTTACCACTGAGCTACATCCCCAGCCCAGCCTTGTGTCCTTTTATCAAAAACCAAGTTCTGTACAAGGATACAGAATTTTCCCCTTAATTTGGTGGAGTTAGTTGCACTGGATAACTTTAAAATGCCCAAATGCATTTATTCCCAAGTGTAAGAAGGTTTCTAATCTATAAATCAATTTACGACTTCCCACATTATGTGTCACTTTTGAATCAACACTAGTATTCCATTTGTTTGTTTTAGAAATACGTAGGTGAGGTAGGTGTCAAGATTTAGCTGGGTGACCCATTAACAGCATACTCAGTACAAGTTCATAGAAAACGCAATGCTAACGAAAGAAACTGAAGTTCTCCACTTGACAATGATGAGATGAAAGAAATACCCTCCATGATTTTGGAAGGAACAGCAAAAAACGTGGAAATGGCACAGCTTGAAGGCATAATGGTCTGACCATTTTTCTAAGAATTTTGATATGGCCTCTAGAGCACAGTCCTTCATAACAATGGGGTACAAACCTCTGCTTCCTCCCCAGGTGTACCTTGAACAATGGTAAGAAAACAATACACTACTGCTGGTGGGATTAGGATGGGTCGCACTGGATTCGCGCCTCTTTGGGAAGACTGGAAGATCAGTGTCTTCCCAGACACCCTCTCCCTGCTCCTTGTCCCTACCGCAGTGATTCCAAAGGTTACTTTGTCATTTCTGTCCCCTTCTCAGGAGGAGAATTCCATCTCTGCTTTCCAATCCGGAGGGTGTCTATTTCTTTGTTCCTTTTCCCTCCATACCTCCATTAATACGATTTTTAAAAAGAAGGGTTAGTCCAAAATATTTTTCCTACAAATATGTATATTTGGTTTTTCAGCATCTAATTACTTGCTAGTACATAAAAGACATTGTCTGGAAGTCACACAAACAACTGAGAAACCAGCCTGGTGGTTGGGGGAAAATGAAAGGATAAGAGTTTTACTTTTAAAATCACTATTCGGAGTATTTTTACCTTAAAATTTTTTAACATCTTTATTTAAAGGTAGAAAAGTACTGGCAATTATGAAAAGGGAGCTGAAATAAATGGAGAGCCGTGTGACTGACCTGGACCTTTCTGAGACTTTACCCCAACCTGGATTTCTAAGCCACAAGGAGGGAACGCTGGACCAAATCAGAAGTGGCCGAAATAAAACGTATCTCCAAGTGAGCTCAAGTGGGGAAGTTCCCGGAAAGGATTCATCTGACAGCCACAGCAGTGTGAAGAGGTCGGAGAGAGCGTGTGGCATGTGCGCAGTGGGGCTCCCTGGAAGGTGGGGGGCTACTGGAGCGGGCGCGGGGCGCGGACTCTTACCCCCCAGCCAGTTGTCCGAGATGTTCTGCAGCATCGTGACCGGGATGCAGAAGAAGGTGATCAGCAGGTCGCTGAGAGCCAAAGAACAGATGAAGATGTTGGTGACGGTGCGCATGGCCTTGCTGCGGGTCACCACATAGACCACCAGCGCGTTGCCAAAAAGCGCCAGCACGAAAATGAGCACTCCGGTGAGCACGAAGGCCAGTTTGGCGCGCGCGGGCAGCTCCGGGGTGTAGACGAGCGGCCGCAACCCGTACAGTGCGATGAACTGCTCGCGCGTCAGGTTGTGGTCCCGCAGCAGCCGGGCGAACTGCTCTGGGGTAATATTGAGCGCCTGCATGTCGTGCGGTCCCGGGGCGCTGGGTACCGCCCGCTACCGCTCGGCCATCGGCGTGGTTCGTGCACAGGGGTGCACGAGGGCTCCCGGCTGTACCCGGCAGGATCGGGAGGAGGAAAACAGCGCACCGATCAAACCCACAATAAAGAGGTGGGGACCAGTGCACAAGAGAGTCAATCCACTAACCAAAAATGTTCTCAGCTCAAGAGAAAAAAAAAAAAAAAAAAAAAAAAAAACTTCTCCAGCTCAAGTCTAAACCAGGCACTGGGAGCGTCCGAATATCGGAGAGCCCAGAGCCACACGAGGATCCAGCAGCGATTCTTGCTTCGGCTTTCTAGACTGGAGGTGCCAGTGGCGCGAGCTGCGCTTGGGGAGCGGCAGAGGGTGTGGCCGAACCCTGCCACAAGCCACCCTCTCCTCTGCTTCAGCGGCGCGGGCACCGCCTCCCGCCCGGCTCCCACGTGCGCTGGAACATCCCGGGTTCTCCACATACCTGCCCAATTGCCCTCCTCCTGACCCGGGTCATGCTTAGATGCACAATTATTTTTCTGTAGTCTCAAGGCTTCTCCTCTTGCAAGTGTCAGCCACAGTCACCCATGACAAAATAGAGTTTAAATTATTTTGTGTATTTAAAATAATTACAGAAAACAGGAAGATGCAGTGGTAGATAGTACAGAGAATCCCATGTACCCTTCACTGAATTCACCCATGGGTTACATCTCAATTATGGTACAGCATGAAACCAGAAATCGACAGAGGTACAATGTGTGTGCGTAGTTCTGTGTCCGTTTAACCCAAGAACTGACTCATGCAACCACTGTCAAAATCAAGATGCAGAACTCTTATCACCATAAAGGTTTGCAGCGCAGTCTCCTTTTGGCCCAGCTCACTCCTTCCTCCACTGTGTCTGACCCTTAGCAATCTCTGGTCTGTGTGTTACACAGCTCTGTAATTTTGTCATACCGCGTGTAAGCTTTTGATGACTTTAATGCCCTTTATCCTGCATGTCATATATATTAGTAGCCATTCCTCTTTATTGCTGACCATGTACGGTAGTTTATTTATCCTTCCACCTACTGAACATTTTGCCTGTTACAAGCTTTGGGCTTTTACAGATAAAGCTGCTAGGAAAAATCAAATACTGATTTTTTGTTGATATAGTTTTCATTTCTATGGAAAATACCAAGAACTTTGATTGTTGAGTCAGTGATGTGTAGATTTAATTTTTAAAGATTGTCAAAGTAGTTTCCAGAGTAGCTGCACCATTTTACATTTCTACCAGTGATTCGTGAGAGATTCAGTGTCTCCACACACTTGCTAGAAATTGATATTGTCATTTTTGTTTGTTTATTCTGAGCTGTTCTAATAAATAGGTACGGATATCTCACTGCATTTTCCTAATGATATTAAAAGTTCTGTGTGCTTATTTGTTATCTCAGTATCTTCTTTGGCAAAATGTCTTTCCAAGTGTTTTGTCTATTTTCTAATTAAACTGTTTGTTTTATTTGCTGTTGGGATGAGAATTCCTTTTATATTCTAGAAATGAGTGCTTTGTGAGGTAAGTAATTTGTAGATATTTTCTCCTAGTCTGTAGCTTGTTATCTTCCTGACAGTATCTTGCACAGAACAAGGTTTTTAATTTTGATTGTCATATTTGTCATTTTTTTCTTTTATTAATTATGCTTTTAGTGTTCAGTCTGGTAACTCTTCGTCAAACCCTATGTCTAAAATTTTTTTCTTAAGTCTTTTTCTAAAAGGATCATGGTTTTACATTTTGCATTTTGGGCTCTTTGTTCTGTTCCTTGATGGCGATTTAGAGTCCAGCTGTCCTCCACAGTCTTAATTACTATAGCTACATACAGTAATAAATCTTGAAATCAAGTACAGTGATTTCTCCTACTTCCTATGCCTGCTTATGCATATGAATTTTACAGTAAGCTCATCTATGTCTACAAAAACACGTTGGTGTCGTGAGTCTTCCAATCCATGAGCATAATATTTTATTTCTCTTCATATATATATCTTTCAGTGCAGTGACATTTTGCAGTTTTCATGTATAAGTCTTGTACATATTTTGTTTGATTTGCACCTATTTTTTGATATATCTAAATGCTTTAGGTGATGCCTCAGTATTTCATTCATAAATAGTGTATTTCTAATTTTTTGTTACATATGTCCATCACTAATATTTAGAAATGTGGTTTGTTTTTGCACATTAGTCTTGAATTCTACAGTCTTGATACACTCGATTTAAGGAGTTTTTCTTTTTGGTAGGTTTCTTGGAATTTTCTACATAGATGATCATGTCCTCTGAGGAAAGGGGCAGTTTTATTTATTCCTTTCTGATATGTACGTTTCATTTTATTTTTGCCTTTTTGCAATGGTTAGAGAATCCGGTGCTACATAAATGGCACTGGTAAGAATTGACCTTCTCTTGTCTCTATCTTGGAGGGGAAGTATTGCATCCTCTTTCACTATTAAATATAATGTTAACTAGGGATTTTCTTTATAAATTTGATCAAGTTCTCCTTTATTCTTAAGTGACTAAGATTTTTATCAGTGTCATTGAACTTTGTCAAATGCTTTTCTACATTGATTTAATATGATCACATGATTTTTTTCTTCTTTAGCCTGTGAACATGGTGGATTACATTGATTGACTTTTCAATACTGAATGAGCCTTGAATATCTGAGATGAAATCTACTTGGTCCTGGTGTGTAATTTTTTAATATATTTCAATATATTGCTGAATTCTGACTTTTAAGGGCTCCCATGTCTGTCTTCATTAGAGATACTCGTTTGTAATTTTTTTTTCTTTTTGTACTGTCTTTTCTTTCTTTCTGGTTTTAGTACCCAGTGCTCCTTCTTCTGCTCTTCCCCCTCCGCTCCCCTCCCCCCCGAATGAATTGAGAAGTACTCATTTTTGGATGAAATTGTGTCAAATTCGTGTCAATTCTTGTTTAAAAGTTTTGTGGGTTTCTCTAATGAATCTATCTGAATCTAGAGATATCTTTTTCAGGAGTATTTAAATTACAAATTTAGTTTTGTTAACAATATAGGGATGTTCAAAATGCCTATTTCGTACTGAGTAAATTGTGTTAATTCATAGTGGTTCTTCTTGTTGCAGTTCTGAGAGACATTTTCTCTTGTTGATTTTAAGTATTTAGTACGAAAATACTTCCCTCTTGATTTAACTGTGTCCCACAAATTTTATATGTTGCTTTTACATTTTTGGGCAGTTTGCTCTATTTTTGACCCATGAATTATTTTAAAATTTGTTATTTAGTTTTTGAGTGTTTTTGTAGTTTGACTCTACTATGGTTGGAGAACACACTCTATGATTATAATTCTTTTAATGTATTGAAATTTCTTTTATGGCCAAATATACAATCTAGTTTGTATGTGTTCCAAGAACATTTGAAAACAATGTATATTCTGCTGTTGTTGTCTGGCGCGTTCTGTAAACATTGATTAGATCCTGTTGGTTAAGAGTGTGGTTGTGTTCTTACCTATTTTTCTGGCTTTCTGTATAATTATTCTATTAATTGTTGAAAGAGGGGCATTCAGATGTAATTGTGGATTTGTCTACTTCTTTCACTTCTATCAGTTTTTACTGCACATGTATTGTAGCATTTTCCTTGGTTAATACTCATGAGGGACTAGAATATGCTCTCGGTGGATTGACTCTCATCATTATGTGACGTCCCTCTCTGTCCCAAATAATTTCCTTATTTTAAAGTTTACTCATAATAATATAATTACTTCTGCTTTCTTTTAATTAATGTTTGCATGACATGTCTTATAATTTTTTAAGTGAGTTCCTTATAGACAGCATATCTTTGAATCATGGTTGGTTGGTTTGTTTTTACTCCATACTGCCAAATTTCAAGTGGTTTGTTCAGAACATTTATATTTGATGTCATTACTAATATGTCAGAATTCAAGTCTGCCACTTTTTTGTTTTGTTTGTTCTCTTATTAATTTCTCTGATTTATTTTCCCCACCTTCCTGTGAGCTACGTGAACATTTTTTAGATCTATCAACAGTGTTTTTGAATGTGTATCTTTGTAAACCTTTGCCCATAGCTTCTCTAGGTATTGATTATATATACACAACTCTTCACAATCTAATGGTGTCAACATTTATCAGTTTGAGTCAAGTATAGAAATATCACCTCTCTTTTGTCCCTTTAATCTTCTCCAAATATAATTGTCTTTGAAACTGCCTCCATATTCATTTAAGACCACATTAGTATTGTAATTTTATCTTCAACTGTATAAAACAATACAGGAAATTTAAGAGAGGAAAAACCTATTGTGTTTTTCCACATTTTTACTCTTTCTATTATTGCTTCTTCCTTCTTAATGTTCTCAGATGGCTTGCTGTTTCTATGACTTTATGGTCTTTAATTTTCATAAATTTTGTTGTGACATGTCTTGTTGCTGACTTCTTTGGGTTTATCCTATTTGTGGTTTCCTGAGGTTCTTAAATTCATAGGTTTATGTCTTTTGCCAGATTTGGGGAATTTTAGGCTGTTATTATTTTCCACATTTTTTAAACCCTGCCTTATTTCTCCTTTCTTTCTGGGACTGACAACATCCATATTAGACCTTTTGTTATAATTCTATACGTACTAAATGAAAGTGCACATTTGGAGAAGGCTGTCCATTTCTTTCTGTTGTTCAGAATGATTAATAGCGATATTTATATTCTAAATTCATTTATTCTTTCCTTTGTCTTCTCCATTCTAATGTTGAGTCCACTATTGGGATTTATATTTTGGTTATTCTATTTCTCCAGACATTGAGAAAGAAGGAGTGAAATTTTAGGTAAAATTTTTTTCATCATACTCACCTCACTACCACGGCCATCACTATCTTTCAATCTTTTAGCATTCAGAAAATAATGTATGGTAATATATAGCAACTACTAGAGACTGAATAGTGCTCCCCAATCATGTATTGATGCTGTTACTCCTATGTGACTATATTTCGAGATGGGGTTTTTAGGAGGTAATGTTAGAAGGTTGGGAACCTAATGCAATAGAGCTAGTGGCCTTGTGGCCTTGTAAGAACAGAGTCTCTCCCTCTCTCTCTCTTTCTTTCTCTCCCCGCCCTCTTTTGCTCCCTCCCCTTTTCCTTCCCCCTTCTCTCTTTCCCTGCATGTAACAAAGAAAGGCCATATGAAGACATAGGCAGAAGGCAGAGACCTGCAAGCCAGGAAGCAAGATCTCACCAGAAACCAAATCTTCTGGCACCTTAAACTTAGACTTCTAACCTCCATGTTTGTGTAAAATATCTGCTATGGTTTGGATAGTTTATGTCTTTCAAAAGGCTCATAGTGATGAAAGCATGGTTGCTGTTGGCCTTTGAGGAAGTGATTGGACAAGAAAAGGTCTAACGTCAATAGTGGATTATTCCATAATCATAATCTGATGACATTATTGGGAGGTGACAGAAACAGGAGGTGGGGCCTAGTAGAAGGGCATGGATCATTGGTGCATGACTTTGGAGACTATATCTGGCTATTTCCTCGCTTCCTCTTTCCTTTCCTTTCTGCTTCCTGACTCCCATGAGGCTAGCAGCTTTCTTCTGCTGCACATCCTTCTGCCATAATATTTTCTGCCTCACCACAGGCCTAAAAGCAATAAAGCCAGCTAACTATTGACTGAAACCTCTGCAACATGAGCTAACATAAACCTTTCCTTACTTAAGTTGTTATTTTCAGGTATTTTGTCCCTGCAGTAGAAAGCTGACACAACATCTATTGCTTAAGCCTCCCATGGTATTTTGTTATAGCACTCCAAGCAAATTAACACATCTACCTTTTATAATTGTGCTCCAGCTGTTTTTTTGATTATTATGAATCCTCCTACCTTTTTATACCTCATTAATTTTGAAGATAATATAAAACAAATGTAAAGCAAGGAATGTGAACATTCAGAGAGCCACCTGCTGACCTACCCCAGGTGTTAGAAATCCAAGAATTATCTGCATCTACTCCTTTAATCTACTCATGTGTTACTGTGAAACAGATGCTTCATTTGGGAAAGGAGCATCATGCTATTATATAAAAACTGTGGGACATTTCAAAAAAACAATGATAAGTGAAGGATAGTATTGTAACTGTTGAAGGAGACTAAGGAAAAAATAAATCATGATGGTTGCAACAAGCTTCATTTCCTTGCAGGAGCAATGGCCCCAATATTTGAGCCCAGTTCCCTGGGGTAGAGCTGCAGATTTGGGGAAAAGAAGACAGCTGTCAAATGATGCAGGAGCATAGGAATGGGAGACATGCCCTCACTGTTCCTGGTCCTTGGTACTGGATCAAGGAAGACCAGAAACATAGCTGCATGCCGATCTCAGTCACAGGAGACCCAGAGAAAAAGTCTCAGGATTTTCCTAAAAGTTGAACAAGTCTAGCATCACCATATTCAATCTCTTGTCCTGGATGGTCATATGTGACCTTGTGCAGCAATAGTATAGAAGTGTTAGAAGAAAAGATTAGTTATCTTGGTGGCTCCCATGGATGTTTAAAATGCCCAGGAAGCCAGAGTAGGAGAATCATTCATTGAAATAATGCATGATTAAAGTTTGGATTTGATTAGAGGTAAGTATAAGAAAAGATAAAATTTGCCTTTAAAGTTTCAAATTCTCTTTAGCCTTCTTTTCTCTGTTATCAGTCCTTATTTCACTATTTATCCACCTCTTGAACCTCCCATGCCACTCCATCCCACACATCTCTTCCATACCCTCAGTAAAGCAACCCAAGACGCGTCTCGCAAGATGCTTCCAGTACTCCTGACCTTTCCTTCTCCCTCCAAAACTACTTAATGACCAAGGCAAAAGGATTGAAAGATCAAACCTAGCCTAGGAGATTTAGTGACTTAGTGAGATCCTGTCTCAAAAGTTTTTAAAAGGCTGGGTATGTAGCTCAGTGTGTAGGCCCTAGGTTCAATTGTTAGCATCACCAAAACCAAACAAACAAGTAAACAAACAAAAACTTAATGATTCTGTCTAGAACAGGGGATGTGGATGAAGTCCAGTAGCAGAATACTTGGCTACACACATTAGACCCTGCGTTTGATCTTCAGCACTGCAAAGAAAACAAACAAACAAACAAATAAATAAGGCTAAAAGCAGCCAGCAAAATCCATGTTATCATCTAAACAACTGCTGCCTTGAAATTTCCTCTACCAGATCAACTAATCTGTGGCCATAAAACTCAGCCTTATGCAGGGTTTTAGAGCATACACAAGATGTAAACAAATTCTATGCCAGAATGTAACACAAACGGTCTATAGTTCAGTTTCTAATCAAAGCCTCATTCTTATCTGAAACTTCATGAGGACAGCTTTTACTACTTGTATTCCTCTCAGTATACTGGTTTCTGAGTCCTGAACAAAATTGTCCATTAACCCCCACTTACAGCATTATAACTTTGCTTTATCCTGCCTTTCTAAACTTTTCCTAATTCTTCCCACAAACCAGATTCAAAAGCTTCTGAACTACATGGCTAGGTATAGTCACAGCAATGATCCCACTCCTCTGGGTACCATTTTTCTATATTAGCTTTTCTTCATGGTGAAAAACAATTTAAAGGAGGAAAGGTTTGCTTCATACTTTCCGAAGTTTTTCTCTAGGGTCGACTGACTCTAAGACAAAAAACATCGTGGCATAAGGACACCTTGGAGGAAAGTTGTTCCTCTGTGTCAGCTAGAAAGCAGAGAACAGAGGAAGAACCAGAGAAAGAGAGGAAGCATATGGGGACAGGAATATCCTCTTCCAAGTTAGCAACCTCATGATCTAATCACCTCTCTACGCTTTACCTATGAATATTACTGCATCAGTGATCAAGCCCTCAGTACCAAAGTCTTTGTGGTATAGTTCATCTTTAAACCTTGACATGGTCTATTTCTTCAGATCCCTGATTATGGTTAGAAAACTGAACAAGCAAATGAACATTTGTTTATTCTTTTATTTCGATGATTTTTGAATTTCTGCTATATGCGAGGCACTGTTCTCATCATTGAGACTAGCACAATGATGATACAAATATAGCCCTGCTCTTAAGAGGCAGTTCTCAGTGTGTAGAAGACTATCGTGTGCCCACAAGGGCAGCCAACATATGTGTCTTACTTTCTTGGCACTGTGACAAAATACCCCAAACCCACAACTGAAGAGAGGAGGGTTTATTTTGGCTCATGGTTTTGAGAGGACTGTCTATAGCCAGCTGGCTCCCTGGCAGGAAAAGAGCGGTGGAAGGGACTACCAAAGGAAAGTTGCTCATGTCAAGGTGGAATGGAAACAGAGAGAGAATAGGAAGAGCCAAGGAAAGAGATCTACACTTCCAGGTCCTGCCCCCAGTGACCTATCTCTTCTGATGAGGCCCACACTTAACAGTACATCCAGCTGTTGATTCATCAGTAGATTAATCTGATAATGAGTATTGTGCCCCCATGATCCAAGTATCTTCCAAAAGCCCAGCCTCTGAGCACATGAGACTTTTGGGGGACACGCTATGTTTAAACCCAAACAACACCTCAGCTTTTAGGTAGCTCACAGTTTAGTTTAGGAATCAGAGAACTACATCCTGGACTGAATATGGGCAACTACCTGCCTTTTGTATAGTCCAAGAGCAAAAAAGTCATTTTGACATTTTCAAACCATTAAAAAACAATCATAAGGGGAGCATATCTCAACATATGAAAGTTGTATGAAATTCAAATTTCAATATCTACCAAAATTTAAAAACATTATTGGAGTATGTCATACTCATTTATTCATATATTATCTCTGACCATTTTAATGGAATAATTACACAGTTATGTATCTGAAAAGGAGCCTACATGCAGTCTCTCAAAGCTGAAAATATTTACTATCTTATTCTTTGTAGAAAAACTTTGTTAATCCCTGGCTTTGTTGTTGTGGCATAATGGATGCAAATATCCAAAGGCCAAAGTAAGGTGGTAAGTACCATGTCCTTACACAGAAAAGGTGTGTTCTGAAAATTCATATAGATTTACAAATGCTGCATAAAAGTGTGAAATGGGCCTAGAAGGAAGGGTAAAATGAACAGGAGAAAAGCCACTTATTTCACATTGAGAGAACAGTTTCCCCAAAGGCACTGAGGTAGAAATGATTGTGCTAGAGGTAAATAATGCTGTGGAGGCAGGCAGCTCGGCAACTAGGAAGACAGTTGGTGTCCAAGACTTGTAGCTAGTGCTCCTCACTCACAAACAAGAATGATAGAGTGTCCCTTTTTAAAAACAAACTAGCTAACAAGATGAAGGAGAATCACAGAAGAGTTCTTACCCTTAAGGGTAGGAACATGAGAACCTAGTTGGATAAATTTTAAAAAGAGGGGCAAGTGGTAATTTTGTGAACACATTCTAGAGTTTATTTTGCCAGCAAGAAGATATAAAACTTTTCTCAGAATTGAGTACAAAATTATCAGAAATGAGAGGTTAGCCTGACAGTGGCTGAATGAATAACAAGTCCAAGAGTGTAAATGCTTTCCTTGCTTTGCTGAGAATTTTGTCAGTCAGAAGGGTTGAAGTATCTGTGAAAACGTTCTCTGTTCTAATTTCTGACCAGTTAGGTGTCAGTGATGAAGTGGTATTTAGAGAAAGACTAAGAAGCATAATGCTGTCATCTCCAAGTGTGCATTGAGGTGGGTCATACAATGTATGTTTGGATATGGATTTGAACCTTCAAGAAACCAAGTTAATGATATTTAGGAAAAAACCTTTTGATCTCTTCTTGGCTAGAACTTCTAAATCACAAGCTGGTAAAAAGAGTGCTAAGAATGCTAACATTTAAATTTCTGAGAGCATAGTAGCAGAATATCACAGTGAGGAAACGAGAAAAAGCCAAAGAAACCACACCAGTACAATTAGAAAACCTGTCCAGGGATCCTTTGTTGGACTGTGGGTACAACACTACCCTTATAATCTACCATGTTTAAGTTTAGGAGGTTGTGATGCCCGAGCTGGCAGACACTAACACCAGTGAGAGACAGAATGGGAGGCACGTGGAGTCAGAAGTATCTGACCACAATGGAAGGCATGCATAGCTTAGAGGTGTCTGACCCTTTGAATACCGGAAGCCTGAGTTATCAACACTTCCTGTTCCCCTTCCCACTTTCCTTTTCCTCTTCCTTCTTCCCATTGCTCTTCCACCTATTCCTGTGGCTACCCGCCCATGATCTTCAATAAATGTAGCTGCTTATTATGAGGTATGTGCTTGGCAATTCTTTCCTTATCATACACAAGAGACTGAACTACTTTTAGCCCATTTAAATATAACAACAGTAACAAAATGGATTAAATCAATGTTCTGAACTCTGCAATAGAGAAGACATTCCCTTGTAGGAAAAAAGGACTAGAAGAATTAATAGTTGCCCTATGGGTTTCACTCTTGCTTTGATCCCATGCTTTTCTATCCCACTTTCCTATTTATCCTTTATAGAATGTGAACATTCATCCTGTGCCATTTTACCTTGGGATTAGGTAACTTGTTCTTGATTTTTATAGAGGTTCACAGCTAAGCGTTTACCTTGAGTCTCAGAAAAGATTTTGACTTAAGCTAGAAAGATTCTGGAACTGTTGAGAATTTGAACTGGGGATTATTGTATTCTTGGCTGTATGCTAGATAGTTACACCATGTTAGGAGACTTACTAACTTCTTGTCATTTTTACTTAGAAATTAAATGTGGTTTCAGGATATGTGTTTGGCCATCAAGTTGACAAGACATGGAATGTGGTGGTTAAACTTAATTATGGCAATTTGATTGGCTTGAGAGCCACAAAGGACATTAGTAAAGAGCACACCTCTGGGTGTGTCTGGGTAGGTCATGGAGGTGTACACTTGGGTATTATATCTTGTCCTTTGCCCCTTCCTCTTTGGCATTGTTCCCCTTCTCTGCTTCCTAGTTGTTATGAACTGAGCATTTGCTCTGCCACACACTTCTGTCATGTTGTTTCTACTTTGGTGCCACTTACTATGGCCTGAATCTTCTGAAACTGTGAGCCAAATTGAAACTCTCCTTTAAATTGTATTTTGTATTATGTCCCACCAATGGAAAAAGCTGACTAATATGAGCATAAACTGTTGCGTGCGTGCATGCATATGTGTGTGGGGGGGGTGTGAGAGAGAGAGAGAAAGAGAAAAGTGATTCCAGAAAATGAGAATTAGAGGGAAGATCATGTCATTGTATCGCCCATTAATTACTATAAGAGGAAATTAGGGGTAACTTATGCTTAAAAATAATTGCACCTAAAGTTTTCATTAAAATGGTCAGGACTAATTAATGAACTCAACAAAGTTGTGGAATGCAAATCAATGGAAAAATAATAAATTGTATTTCCATACACTAACAATGTATGGAAGTTGTAATACACTAACAACAATCTGAGCAGAAGATTAAGAAAAAAATTTCATTGCGGTAGTATCAAAATGAATAAAATTCTTAGGAATATACTTCACCAACCAAGAATCAAAAGGCTGAAAATTACAAAATTCTGCTAAAAGAATTTGAAGAAGACTCAAATAAGTAGGAAGATAGTCTGTGTTCATAGATTAGAGGACAATATCGGTATGATGTCAGTACTACAAAGTGGATCTCTACAAAGTATAGATCACTACAAAGTAGTCTAAGGATTTAGTGCAGTCCCTATCAAAATCCCTACAGCATTTTCTCTAGAATTATAAAAATCCATCCTAAGACCCATATGGAATCTCAAGGGATCCTGAAGCCACAACAATTCTGAAAAAGAAAAGCAAAGTTGGAGATCTCACAATTCCTGACTTTTAATAGTCATTACAAAACTATAAAAATACATGGCACTGTCATACAGCTAGACATAGAGACTATCCTAGTAGAATAGAAAGCTCAGAAATAAACTTCCACATATATGGTCAAATGATTTTTGACAAGAATGCCAAGACTATTCAATGGGGAAAGGACAGTACTTTCAATAAATGATGCAGAGAAACTGGATACCCACGTTCAAAAGAACATGTTGGAATCTTAAAAGTCTAATATCAAATAGAGAATTAATTCCCATCAAAAAACAAAAATAAGAGCTAAAGCTGTAAGACTCTTAGGAGAAAACATAGTGAAATACTTTCTATGACACTGGATATAGTAATGATTCCTTGGGTATGATACCAAAAGTTCAGGCAACAAAAGTAAAAATAGAAAAATTAGATTACATCAAAATTTAAAACTCCTTTGGATCAAAGAGTAGAATCAACAACATGAAAGTCTGAAAAATGGGAGAAAATATTTTCAAGTCATATATCTAATAAGAATTTACTATTCAGAATACATAGAGAACTCCTACATCTTAACAAAAACATAAAAATCTGATTTTAAAAATATGCAAAAGAGGGTTGGGGTTTTAGCTCAAGTGGTAGAGTGCTTGCCTAGCAAGCACAAGGTCCTGAGTTCAATCCCCAGCACCCCTCCCCCACAAAAAAGCAAAAGACTGTAATTGACCGTTTCTGCAAGGAAAAAATACAACGATCAACAAGCACATGAAAAAATACTCAACATTACTAATAATAGGGAAATATAAATCAAAGCAACAATAAGCTCTCTCCTCATTTCTGTTAGAATGGCTGTTACCAAAAAAGACAAAAGATACAATTGTTGATGAAGATATGGAGAAAAGGGAACATTTTTTGCACTGCGATGGGAATGTAAATCGGTACAGTCATTATAGCAAATAGTATGAAAACTCTTTTAAAAATTAAAAGCAGAACTACTATATGATCCAGTAATTCCACTTCTGCATATGTAGTTAAAAGAATTGAAAACAGTGTAAAAGGAACATTTATACATCCGTTTTATAACTGCATTATTCACAACAGCCAAAAGGTGGCAGCAACCCAAGTGTTCAAGGATGAATGGATAAACAAAATGTGATAAAGCAGTACATACATAGCATGAAATAGTATTTAACCTTAAAAAGGAAGACATTCAGACACTTTCTACAGTATAGTTGAATTCTGAATAAACAAGCCAATCACAAAAAGAAATGCATGAGGTACCTACAACAGTCAAAAATCACAGGACAGAAAGGAGAACGCGATTGTCAGGGGCTGAGAAGAGGGAATAAAGAAGTGCTATTTAAAGGGCACAGAGTTTTAGTTTTTTAAGGTAAAAAGAATCCTGGAGATTGAATTCACAACAATGTGAGTGCACTAAACATTCAAAAATGGCTAAGATGGTAAATTTTGAATTGTGTATTTTGACAATGGAAGAAAATTGCACAAATAATCTCTTGAACTATATTTTATTAGCATTGTTCTACTGTCTTCATTTTAGAGATAAAAAGTGAGGAATAGATGTTATGAAACTTGCTCAAAGTCACACAAATGGGTCATAAAAAGCTGTAAAAATAGTTATTTTGCTCCTCGGAATTCCAGGCAGTCAGATTCTTAAACCCACACTGTCTTTACCGCCAAGCAAGAAAGTATAAACTACTAGTACAACAGAGAGAGTGAGATTGGTCCAAAAAACAAACGGGTAATTACATCAGTGAATCTCCATTACAGGAACCTATACTTCGTATGTAGAAGATTTAGCACTCAGCTTCTAACAGCTAGGGAATCAAAGCCAAAAGGAAAATATAATGGTGTACAATACTTCAGTCCTCATTACGTAAGAAAGAAGGGAAGCATATTGGCATGATAGAAGAGACCAACATTTTTCTAGCTCTTACCCCTGGGAGGCAGAAATTTACCAAATTAGTTTTTATACAAGAAAGAAAGAAATACATAATGAATACCATCTTCAATAGCAGCAGATGATCTGCTGGCAGCTGTTTCTAGTAGCAAACTTGATGAGAACTGATAGCTTTATACAAGTCATGTTTTTGTAAAGTGATTTCTATAGATGGCCAGAATAACATAATGCATGTATGCTGCTTTCTGGTGATTTGACCCATAGGAAAAAGTTTAGTGAGTGTAAGATCATGCACATCTCATAAGCTACCAGCCCTGAATATCAGTTTTTATCATCAGGCTTTGGGCAGGAGCTGTACAGCAAATGTCTCTAAATTGAGGTAAAGGAGGTGAACTCTGCTGAGGATTGAAGAGAGATCCACGTGCCCTGGACACATTATGTCATGCAGTGAGCAGATTTGATAGGAAGGTTAAGGGGCTCCGCTGTTTTGTCCTGCTGTTCAAGTGAGCCCCGCAATTCTACACGAAGATAACAACAGCTTGTGTAACTGTAAAGTGTGAGGAACTTCACAATATAATTGAAGAACTGTCTTGAAAATCTTTTGGAAATCAAAAGTCAAGATAAGAAATGAAAATTAGATTTAAGTAAATTCTCAGGTTCCCCAAGAAGGAAAATGGGAATTTTTAAATTGTACATTTGCAGCCAACTTCAATAACATTCTAGAGAAAGGAAGGGACATCCCATCTGTACATAATTTTAGTGAGAGTAAGTTTTACCACAGTAGTCACATTTTTTAAAAAATGTATCTAGACTAACAGCTGAGTGCTCTGCTCAGGGGACACTTTTTCTTGGCATGAATCCCAGTACCACATTCACTGCAGGACCCAAATGACTTTCTTCACCTTTACGCCTCCGTTTCTTGACTATAACCTGGAGATCGCATCACCTAATTAACAGTTTAGTTTGGGGCAGTAAACAAAATATCGTGAAAAATTCTTGGCACAGTTTGTTTTAAAAGTGGTTGACAGATATTAGGCATTGTGTTTCTTCTTTCAAAAGCAATATCAATCATAAATTTGAAAGAATGCTGTGAATTTGACACACAAAATCCTCTGCAAATGTTTTCATTTTCATTAACCCTCTGCTATACGAAATCACTGGTGAGTGCCTTTATTTCACAGTCCCTAAAGTTCCTTCTTTCAAATAAAAATATTGCTAAGGATTTAATCAGTAATGAGCACAAATGTGATGTTGCAGCTGAAGGTTAAAAAGGTCTTAGAGAACTTTTACATTCATATTTTAAGCTCCCTAATACTTAACTGACTTGTCTACAAGTTATGCATAGTGAGACTAATATTTCACACAATATGTTACATAAGATGTGATTCAATTTGATATATGAGATAATATATGTACACAGTACACATTGTACATAAACAAAGAGAGATAATAAAAGATTAACAACAGTTTGTTTCTGGGTGGTATAAATGCAGATTTTTTTAGTTTTGTTCTTTTAGTTATATTTTCCATTTTTCTGTATGATGAATATACACATACTTTAAATTTTAAAAAAGAGGGAGTTCAAGAATGTTAAATCTTTAAACTGAAAAAATTGCTTAATTTCTTCTTTAATTTCTTCTGTGACCCAGCTATTGTTCAGAAGGATGTTATTTAGTTTCCAAGTGTTTATGTGGTGTTTTTGTTCTCTAGTACCATTGAATTCCAGTTTTATTGCACTATGGTCTGATAGTATGCATGGTATAATTTCAATTTTCTTGCATTTACTTAAACATGCTTTATGAGCTAGTATGTGGTCTATTTTGGAGAACGTTATACCGGAACCTATGGGATACAATGAAAGCAGTACTACGAGGGAAATTCATTGCATTGAACTCCCACATCAGGAAAACAGAAAGAGCCCAAATAAACAATTTAATGTTGAACCTCAAACAGCTAGAAAAAGAAGAACAAATCAAGCCCAAGGCTCATAGGAGAGAGGAAATTATTAAGATCAGAGCTGAAATTAATGCAATTGAGACTAAGAAAACAATACAAAAAATCAATAAATCAAAGAGTTGGTTCTTTGAACGAATAAATAAAATAGATAAGCCGCTAGCCACTCTTATCAAAAAAAGGAAAGACAAGACCCAAATCCATGCAATAAAAAATGAAAAGGGTGAAGTCACAACTGACCCAATGGAAATCCAAAGGATCATCAGCACCTACTTCAAGAACCTCTACTCAAACAAGATGGAAAACACTGAAGAATGTTAAATCTGAAAATTTTATAATTGGGATATGAACACACTTTGAAGTGCATTTGTTTCAATTTTCTAGCCAATTAGAGCTAGTAGACAAGAATTATAACTTCCAGCCTTAGGAAAAGTCATAAACGCATTTCAGAATATCTGTTTTTTTATTCATCAGGTGAATATTGTTCCCAAGATATGCCACATGCTATGTTATGTATTAGGAATAAAACATTAAATTAGATACAATCTAATTGCAGGCAGCAGAGCCTTTTCACTTTCATGTAAAACAAGAGACCCAAATTTTCCTAAGTCAAAAATGAAAGATTTATTAGCACCGCCTGAGGAGCTCTTAACACTACCAATGCCCAGGCCCTATCTTCGGAGATTCTACTTTGATTTAAAATTATTCAGGTGACTGTAATATGCAGCCACAGCCTGAAGAATGTTTGCCAGTTTGGTAATGAACCTGACAGGTGAGCGCTACGAGGAGGGGAGTGCAGGGGAACAAGGAAGGCTGGTGAGGATGGTGGAGGCTGGTCAGGGATTGTGGAAATGATGAGGGATGTAGGGTATTTGTCAGAAGTGATGTCCAGTGATGCCCAAGAAACGTAGGGCACCTGCTTACACATTTTCCCTGTCTAAATGTGATTTATATGTTTTACTGAAAAGGACCTGGCCCTTTTAATAAAGGAGTCATCTGGACTGCTTGCACTGAGACAGGTGAAGAAAATGACTGGATACCTGTGACGTGTTCAGTAAAAAAAAAAAAAAATTCATGTGGATATAAATAATTTATTATTAATCCCAGCTGTAGTGAAGAGAAAGCATCCAAATTTGGGGCTTAAATCCCTTGGGATGAGCCAGGCTAAAACAGCTCAATTTCCAGAAACACACCAGAACCCCAGGATAAGGCCAACACTAGAACAGGTCTCAGGAGTGATCAGTAGAGTGAGAAACACCCAGTGGCACTGGAAGATGGAGTCAGGGTGGCCTGGCAGTAGGCCTAGGGACACAAGACCAGGCGATGGATAACAGAGACATCTGGTGGCAGGTGGCCAGTCCAGACTGGAAGCTGGAATTAGGGGCTTGGATGGCAGATCTCGGCAGGATTTAAGGGAGTAGGGAAGGACCACCATCTCAGGATGGGTCCATGTCAGTGGTTTGAATGTGAACATACGCATGGAGATGAGAGGAACAGACACAGTTCTTACAATTAAGGTATAGAGTATAGTTATAGACTACTGTATTTGAGAGTGGGCTAAATGTCAGGCAACAATCGACCACTACATGCTACATGCCAACTTTATGCTTAGTGACTGATGCCCCTCACAGACAACTAATTCCAAGGACCACAGCCAGATCCAGCTGACCTCAGCTGAGCTGTAGTTATGTGGCCCCAGCTGCAGTGCTCGAAAGGGGACCATGTGTCAGGAAAACAGGCAGTCATAACATGGCAGAATAGACATACACTTGGGATCCCTGATTTACAATGGTTCCGTGTTGTTTTTCTTAATTTCTACTTTTTTATTAATTAACAGAGGTGAGAAAGCATTACACATTTAGTAGAAACTGTACTTTGAATTTCCATCTTTTCCCAGGCTTGCCATATGCAGCATGATCCTGATGTTGGGCAGTCCACAAGCTGAGACTCAGTCAGCCATTCCATCATGAGAATAAACAACCCACGCTCTATGTACAGCACGCTGTGTTCCAAACCCATGATATCTGGTAAGGTAGGTGTATTAAATGCATTTTTGTTTCACGGTGTTTAGAATTTACAATGGGTTTATGGAGACATGAAAAACATCTGTAAATTCTAAGTAGAAGGGGCATTCAGAGGCCTATTATTCAAGGCCTTCAGATAGGAGAGCCCCCCTCTCTCTCTGCCTTCCACTGCACATGACAGGGAGATAAATCTTTGTCCCTCTATCTCAAGGGCCCACGAGTAGTCTGTTTGTGCAGAAAGGAAGTGTCAGGGAAGCCTGAAGGGAAGTCAGTCAGGAATGTTGGGAATGCAATTAGCATGAGAGGAAGGGAATCATAGGGAAGCGCTTCTGGTGATCACCCTACAGGTTCCATGTTGATGGACTATAGGTGAGAGGAAGAGAGGTCTATTCAGAGGACAGAACAGTGCAAAATAGCATTAGACCAAGCAGTTACTGATTCCAGCTGAAATTTGCTTAGAAAGTTCCTTTCTACCCTGTGTGTATTCTGTACATGAAGCACTCAGAAGTGTGAGCTCTGTGAATGCCTGCTGTCACCTGCTACAATTACTCCATTTAAGAACATAAAATTTTAATGACAGGCAGAATAACATAGGGGTTAAGAACCAAACCATGGTTCAGAAATCATGACTGACATTTGTAATGTGGGCAATTTAAGCAAGTTATTGAATTTTTTCCTTTATTTTCAGCAGCTGCTGCATTGAGGTAACAGTAGTATCATAGGGATTTAGGGGAAGATTCAATAAATTTATATTCATAAAATGCTTATAAATTGCACATAAGATTTATAACAATAGGGAAGAGTTATTATATAGTTCTACACCACTTGGTACACAGCAAGAGCAAGACACTAACTGTTCCCGATTATAATGTTTATTAATTTATACTATTTTTAAGTCTACCTGTATGTAGCAGTTACAAAGTTAAACTACTTATTGGAATTATCTGGGGAAATTTACCAAATATGATGGTGGGTCCCACCCTCTGAGACCTGACATACCTAATATGGACAAGTGTGGGCATCAGAAATAGTAAAAGCTCCCCCAGTGACTCATGGGTGATCAAGTTTGAGAACCATCAATGTAAATAATGATTCCCTTGCTTTAGGTAATAAGAGTTTTGTTGAATTAAATAGATAATTTTATAATGAAACCACAAATGAGTTTAATCTATCCACTAGCAACAGCTAATCAAACTGCAGACAAGTGGGAAGAATCGAGTTTTATGGCCCAAAGTTGGGAGGTGACAGCTTTCACAATGTTCATCTCATGGATTTTCATCCTATGGGAATGACCACAAAAATAGTATAAAGCAATAAATAATTGCCAAATCAATAAACCAAGAGATCAGTTGAGCAGATGCTTTGACAAGAAAGCTACAGGGAGGTAAATCTGCTGTACTCAGAAGGGTATGTATACTCATGCAAAAATTGTAATCATGAACCTTTATTATTCCTGAGGGTTGGTTTATGATGAGAGTAATACATAATTTCTCACATTCCCATGATAACGTATCCTACACATTACACAGAAGTTCTCCTTTGCCACTTGTGAGGTGCTGTTACAAAAATAATTACTGATGATGCAATTTTCAGAACATGCCAAATAGCCTGGAATGAGAAATCAGTTTTCAGTTCAGAGTCTGAAAAGCAAATAAGCAAATAACTCTTTTTGCCAAAGAAGAGAAAATGCTCATTAGCATAGCAGACTGATGATTGCAGAGACCACAACCACGAAATAACACACAGGCACAAGGTGTTCAGATTAGAATTCCTGCGGTTAATAAGCAAGGCAGCCAGAATTGCGTGCAGTGTTTTGAATGAAAGCAACCTTTTCTGAAGAAATTGATTGCACTCTACTTAAAGACCAAGTTTGGAACAATAAGCAAAGGCAGAGAAATTTTCTATTCCTTGTGGTAGAAACTCTGAAGTGAGAAGTAAACATGGCATGCGACAGGCACTGACATAAGGAAGACTCTTTAGCCACACTTAAAGGATTTCACCAGTTCTTTAGTGAGAAAGAGATGCAAGTGATTCACAATCACTGTATAACTATCCATGTATCAATATGTGTACTTCCCATCACAGATCACACATACAGTCAGTCTCTGTGAGTCTTGGAGAGAGGGTGGCACCTCATACTACAACACAGTAGGACTGGTCCAGATGCCCTGGGCTTGAGTCTTACCTCTGACACGAACCTGCAGAGGAAACCTGGGCATGACTTCTTCGTCTGTAGAAATTGCCAAAGTGTATGCCTTTCCTCAAAAGCACAATTGTGAAAATCACTTAGAAGAATGTCTTTTGAAATGCTTCTTAAATAAGTAAATCCTCACAATATCTCAAATTAGATATTCCCTTCTGACTTAGTTATGTAGAGATAACTGAACCAAGGATGCCCTATCTGATAGTCGTGATTCTGACATTCAAAAAGGGGAAAAATACGATACGTAGTGCTTCTTCCAGAAATTCATTTTGCCAGGAATACTTCTACCTGAGTGAGGACTGTGTTAACAATAGCCAGACATGAAATTTCCAGGGCAACGGTGATTTAATTAAAGAGGCCAAGGTATCATTCGCCCATTACTCTCTTAAATCAAACTTATATAGACTGTAAATAAACTCCCTTGGGTTTCCAAAATAACAAATATCACGTGAGATTCATCCTGAAAACTATTATCAGTGCTTGTATTTATTTGGTGAATGATTGGTTTGTTAGATTGATTTCTTGGCTTGTGTGCATAACATTCACGCAAGCCAAGTCTGGCAAAAAATACAGATGAGCCATGAAATCACAGAAGTCCATACTTGTCAGAGTTTTCCAAGGTTAACAATGTTCAGGGCAGAGACAGCCTTTTAATTGTGAGTCCTGGCCAGTGTTCACCACCAGGGAAAAATGAATGCTGGCTAGGGCTGCACAATCAATCCCAGAAAGCCAGTACTTCTGTATCACACAGAAGCTGAAGCCCACATTCAGCATCATCTGCATGTTGGGGTCTAAATGTTTGTGGTGACATCCTGCAGTGAAAGTGTTCTCATTAACTAGTTTAAAGCCTTGTCTCTGAAGGGCCAGGAACTATGTAGGCCCTTAGTGACGAGGTACTGTCAACACCATCACTAGGAAAATGCTGAGGACCATCATGGTGAGGGGGTAGCTTCACCCACAACTCCAGGTACACATGCTTAGAAAAGCAGGAAAGGAATGCATGACGCCACCTTAGATTCTGGGTGGCATAAGCAATCGACACCTTCCCATGTGTGTTTTTAAGTTTTCATCCTTTTTAATGTGTAAAATACAAGCATCATAAGGATCTGCAGTGACATAGATGCCAGGATTTCTAGGGACATTTCCAAAAGAGCATTTAGCCTGGAGCCCTACTGCTCCATAGTACATCTTCCTCCTTTTCCTCTGCTTTTTTCTTCCCAGCTAGACTTTCAGGGTAGATTCGTATTACATAGTCATTTAGAAAATGAAGTTTGCATTAATAAAGCAACTCAGAATTTACCTTATTTTTCTTTTAAGAAATATCAAGGAGCGAGTTCTTGAGCTTGAGCTGTGACTGAATGTTTTGGGTGGCTTTGAGGATGTCAGTGCCCATCAATTGACTGAATACCTTCGAAAGTGGACCCAATCCATGTAGAATCGGGCTTATGGGGAGGGCATGCTCCTTAGATTTGAACAGCTACCCTGTTCAAATTCATTTTTTAAATTTTATTTTAATTGTACATTTTAGATACACATAGTGATAACGTTCATCATAGGGGATTTGTACCCGTACGTGATATATCTTGTTGCTTCTTTTTTCCCATTTACCTCCCCTCCCTTCAACCTCTCCTCCCTCCTTATTTACAAAAGCTTTGTTTCCATTTTTTCCTTCCATTTCTTATTTCTCTTGTCCCTCTGTTCCTATCCCTTCCCACTCCTTGCTTCCCTTTTCCGTTTGAACAATTTCTTCCTTTTTCCAATATAATACATTTTAGTCTTTATTTACACTTTCAGTTTCTCACACCAGAGAAACAATGCACTATTTAAACATACGTATCCGATTTATTTCACTTAAGAGTATGGTCTCAAGATGCATCCATTTACCTAATATCTCGAATGTATAAAGAACTCAAAAAAATCAGACCCCCAGAATTTAAAGATCCAATCCAAAAATGGGCAGCTGAAATAAATAGACACTTCTCAGGTGAAGTAGAAAGAGCAAATAAACATATGAAAAAATGTTCAGCATCACTGGTCATTCAAGAGATGCAAATTAAAACAACACTGAGATTCCATCTCACTCCAGAAAAAATGGCTATTATCAATAAATCAGCCAATAACTAATGCTAGAGGGGCTGTGGGGGAAAAAGCAAGCCTTCTCCACTGTCGGTGGCAGTGTAGACTGGTGCAACTGCTATGGAAATCAGCGTGGAATTTTCTCAAAGAACTAGGACTAGAGGTTCTATTCCCCTTCTTGGTATCCTCCCAAAAGAATTAAAATCATCATACCACAGCGATCTGTGCACACCCATGTTTATAGTGGCACAATTTGTAATAGCTAAATCTTGGAAACAGCCCAAATGCCCATCAACTGATGAATGGATAAAGAAAATGTGTTTTTTTTTAAACAATGGAGAACTACTCTGTCAAATTCATTTTATAGACACAAAATTTCCCTTTTAGACCACTGTCCCTTGCCTATTTTCTTGCCTGTAGTGAGGATTACTGGGCTTCAGTGCAGTGGAAGTACATCAGGGACATGGGACACATTATGTTTTATGTTATCCTAATTGCCCTGCTTCTAAACCATCGTCATTTTAATTAGCAAGTTTCCATTATTCTTCCTTAAAGAATGGTAGTTTGTTCATATGGACCAAAATGATACAGTGGAAATATTTGCACTACAGTGTGTGTTATCCTAGTTTTGTATTTTATTTAATTTTACAAAGTAGCTTATATACTTATCCGTTTAAGTTACAAAATAAGTCTTGATTCCCAAGGGTATTTTGGAACACAGTGTTCAAACAGTACTTTTGTATTCTGCATTTATCTACATTTCTAACTTCTATAAATGCTTACAACAGTTACATAGTACTTTGTAGTGTTTGAATTGCTTTAATATATGCTAGTTTTAAATATTTTTAATGACACATAAGATTTGGAACTATAGCATGATGGTTTGACATCGGGTAATGATCAAATCCAGAGTAAGGGAGAGGAAGTTGCTTACCTCCCAATAGCAAGGAAATGAAAAAGAAAGAGCCAGAGAAAGAGGAAGGAGCAGGGAACAAGACACACCCTTCAGTGTGAGCACACTTCCACTGACCTACTTCCTAACTGGGCCCCACCTCCTAATAGCCCATTGAGCTACAAACTCATCAATGACATAATCCTTTGATGAAGTTTGCACCCTGATGATCCAATTACCTTTCAAAAGCCCCAATACATGATCAATACATGACTCATTGGAGGACACTTCATATTTAAAGTATAGCATTCTCCCTCAGGCCCCTAATGACAGGTTCATCTCATAATTCAAAATACATGTAGTACTTTCCTGAGAGTATCCAAAGTCTTAAATTCCAACATTGCTCAAAAGTCTAAGTCTCTTCTGAGATTGAAAGCAACTCTTAGCTGTGAGTGCCTATAAAGTTCAAAAAGAAAATTACATAATTCCAATGCACAATGGCACAGAGTAAACATTCCCTCTCCAAAATGGAAGAATAAGGGAACACAAAGGAACTTGACCAAAGCAAAACCAATGTCTAGCAAGGGAACACTAAATATTGTAGCTTTGTGTCCAGCATATGGGATACACACTAGCATGATATGAGTTCCAGAGCACTTGGGCACCCCTTTCCCTATGGCCTTCCTCATTGCAGCCCTTGTGGCCTCTCACTGGAGCTGGCTCTGCTCACTGTCTGTGGATTTCCTTGGCAGATATTTGATGTTCCTGGCATGTCTTCTGGGATTTCCACTGTGGCTTCAGCTTCCCTCTCACAGATTCTTGCTTCATACTCTCAGAAGTTGCCAGCAGGGTCTCCAATTCTGTCACACGTTACTTGACCTCCTACCTTCCTTTAAAATGTTGGTAGAAGCCTCCATGGCCCCGTAACGCTTATATTCTCTATGCCTGAAAAACCAGCATGATAGGGATGATGCCAAGATCTGTTGCCAGTTTGAGCAGTAGCCAGACCTGCTTGGACCATAGCTGCTGTGGCCTCTGAGTGCCTGGATGGCTGCGCACAATGAAGCAAATCCCAGGGAACCAATTCCCTAGTCATCTCTAACTGAGGCCCAGGGCCTCTCTTCTCTGATGGAAAGTTTTTGTGCATGGGATATTACTGATTTCTGAGATGCCCTCAAGGCATCTTTCTTCTTTTCTTCTTTTCCTACTGCAAAGTATTTGTATTGTTTTTAATAGCATTAATCTTTTCAGAAATCACACTTTTGGCCTCAACTTTATATGTTCTTCTTTCCTGGCCAAACTATAAATTTTTCAAATCTTTCTACTCTGCTTTTTGTTCTTTTTTCTCACTACAGACCTGCTGAGGGCATGCAGCAATACCAATACCACTGCCTAAACACTGTGCTACCTTTGGATTTTGTCTGCCAGACTAATTAGTTCATCATCTCTAAACTCAGTTTTCATACAAAGTCTTACGGCATGGACAAAATGTATTCAAATTCATTGCCAAAAAATAGCATGACTATCTTCTAGTGGAATTTTCAATAGAGTTCATGTTTCCACCTGAAATTTAATTAGCATAGTCTTTACTGTTTGCATTTCTATCAGCATTCTGGTTTTCTATACTTTCACCAAAATTTTCCATCAAGCTGTTCTTACAGTATTCTAGGGCTTTTCTATCCTGAATCTCCAAACTTTTACAAACTTCTACAAACCAATTCCAAAGGCCTCTGAACCACACGACCAGGTATAGTCACAGCAATGACCACATTCTTTGTACCAATTTTCTGTTAATTAGCTATCTCTGACAGTGACAAAATATGTAACACAAACAAAGGAGGAAAGGTTTATTTTTGCTCTTGGTTTCAGAGGTTTCACTTCATGGTCATCTGACTACATTGCTTTTATCTCTATGGCAAAACAGAAACATCATGGCAGAAAGGCATGGCAGAGGAAAGCCACCTACTTTATGGAATCCAGGAGGCAGCAAGAGAAGAGTTAGAAATTGAGGAAGAGGCCATGTCATACTCTTCAAAGGTCACACTGTGTGGCCTTCCAACTGAACTCCATCTTCCAATAGCTTATTCAGCTATGAACTCATCAACAAATTAATCCATTTGTGAAGTTAGCACCTTCATGATCCAGTTACTTCCCCAAGCCATACCTCTGAACATTGCTGCATTGGAGAATAAGCTCTCGGCACATGTGTCATTGAGGGTGCTTCATATTTAACCTAAAAAGCCCCTTATATAATCTGATCAATCTCTAGGAGTCTCCAGAATTCCACTGAGAAGATACCTAAGTAGTCTTTTTAGTTTATTCCGAGATCTCAAGTATTTTCGTATAAAAGATACCTAGTAATCGCTACAAAATCTGTTTTCCAAAATAGCATTTTTAAAAACTAAGGACAGTTTTACTGAAAGCAGCATCGTAGTTATGAACAATCACTCTGTGTTGCTTGTTTTCCTCTAGCAGTTGAAAAATATGCTAAATAATTAGAAAGCATTCATGAAGAGTACTTGTTTAAAGACTATTTAGACATTTTTATTGTCAACATTTCTGTCATCAGACCCATTTCTGTTGTTGCACAGAAACTCATGAGAAGCCCCATACAGGCCACATACTGAGCCAGTAGGCAATTTTGTGTGTAGAATCCCCAGCAGTAGCTCAAATTTGTGGTGGTGGAGGAAGACAATGTTCAAAGCCTACACCTGGGACTTAAATGCACTGGAAGGACACAATTTAAGAGTTAAGGGAATAAATAGAATACAGTGGTGTTTCCCAAAGAGTTGTTGGGGATCACATGTTTTAGACTGGATGAGTTGATTTGGTGGTCCACAAACATGCACAGCCTAAAACCACTGACTCACACGGTGATCAATTTTTTTTATTCTTTTCAACTCTCTTTTCATCTATTTAATATTCTCATGGTGAGACTCTCAGGTTCATGCTAGCATTGGTTCAACAGCTGTATAATGTTTTCTAAGTTTTCTTTTTACAATGATAATAAATTAGGCATGGGATTCATATCTTTGGCAACACTGAGGCAACTTATCTGTAAGTAATTGTTTTAATGTACTTCTAGTCAGTTAACCTCCATTTGGAAACAGGTGCTAGGAATCAAAGAAACGCGGGATTTTAGCCACCTTTGAACACTTACTCACCTGTGTGATTCCACTCACATCTTTCACGTCTTCAAAACTGAGGTTTTCTTATGTTTAAAAAGAGGCTTAAAAACAATGTCCTACCTCTTTCACTTCACTCCCAGAACAAAATGAGAAAACACATCAGAAGGTGTTTTGGAAAGTCCTAGAGCACTACAAGACAAGAGGGCATAGATAGAACAGAATTTTTTGTTTTCACAGAAGGAGTCATCTTCAGGGGAAGACTGCTAAACGCGATTATGTGGAAAGTGGAGGTAGGCAGAGTGACAAAGAGCAGCACCTCAGAGGTCACTACCGGACAACAAGCTCTTTGCCCTGTGTGCTAGACTTGTTCTCTTCTTAGCATTGAAAATAAGAACTGGCAGGAAGTTTGCATAAGAGCAGGTACCACAGTGTTCCTGAGGTAGGAATAGGGTGTGGCAAAGGCTGGCTGGCAAGGGAACGTGACCTGGGGGAGTGGCCTGGACCTGACCTCAGCCTGAGGCGTGATTTTCAAGCACCAGCCCTCACGTGGACTGCAGGGAGTTCTCCTGACTTTCCACGAGAACTCCATGTGACAAACAGAAGCAACACCAGCCACTCAGGGGCTTCTTTCCTACAGAGCCGCCAGGGAGGGGACTGTCTCTTTTCCCTCTCATGGAAGATGATGGCTTTGAACCCAGCATCGCAGCTATCATGCCTTTCTTGTGGTAACCCCTACCGTCCCTTTTAGGCCCAGGGCACATTTTGCTGTTTCTGTCATTATGCTCAATTTTCCTTTTCTTCTTTTTCTCTATACTTTTAAATAAAACTTTAAAACTATTTTTTGTCCCCCTCATTCAATTCTTTGCTTGAGGAGGGAAAGAACCCAGGAATATCGGAACCCATCCGATAACATTCCTACCTGAAAATTAGAGCCTAGTCAAGGATATAGTGTCCCAACGCAATTCCTAAACTGTCTAAAAAACCAGATTGATGTCGTGTTTCAGAATGGTGAGCCTATATGGCCAAAAACTTACATTTGATCAGAAGAGCACTATCATAAAGGAATCTTGGTCTCAGAATATTGAGCTCAGTAAACTCCAAGACTCAGCGGAGTAGACAAGAAGGAAAGCTCTACAGATGAAATGACATTAGATTTCCTGAAAGAAAATTAAAAATGCCAAATTATAGGCTTGACTTTGAAGTTCAAGTAGGTTGGATTAGATGAGTTTTAGAATTAGATGACAGCTGGCAAAAATTTTCTCCCAGTCTGTGATTTTTACGCCCCACTCTATTAGTAATTACTTTTGCTGTGCAAAAGCCTCTTAATAGGATGTGGTCCCAAGCATTGATTCTTTGTAGTGTTTCCCGTGCAGTCTGAGTTCTGTTCATAGTTTTTTTCCAACCCATATGTCTTCGAGATTTCTTCCTATTTTATTCTCCAGGAGATTTAGTGTTTCTGTTTTAATGTTTAGATCTTTGATCCACTTCGATCTTAGTTTAGTACATGGTGAGAGACATGTATCTAGTTTTAGTTTTCTGCATGTGGTAAGCCAATTTTTCCAGCACCATTTATTAAAGAGGCTATCCTTCTTTCAGTGAGGGTGTTTGGCTCCTTTGTCGAAGATGAGGTATTTGAGTGTGTTTGGAGATTTAAAAATCTAGAATATATAAAGAACTCAAAAAAATTAAACCCCCCAAATTTAAAGACCCTATCCAAAAATGGGCATCTGGAATGAATAAACATTTCTCAGATGAAGAAATAAAAATAGCAAATAAATATATAAAAAAGTGTTCAACATCATTGGTCATTCAAGAGATGCAGATCAAAACAATACTAAGATACCATCTCACTCCAGAAAGAATAGCTATTATCAAGAAATCAACCAATAACAAGTGCTGGTGGGCTGTGGGGGAAAAAGGAACCCTCCTCCACTGTTTGTGGGAATGTAGATTGGTCCAAGTACTTGTGGAAATCAGTGTGGAGATTCCTCAGAAAACTACAACTAGAGGTTCCATTTGACCCAGCTATTCCTCTGCTTGGTATCTTCCCAGAAGAATTAAAATCATCATATCACAGTGATATATGCACAACCATGTTCATAGCAGCACAATTTGTAATAGCTAAGTCTTGGAAATAACCTAAATGCCCAACGACTGATGAATGGCTAAAGAAGATGTGGTTTTTCTACACAATGGAGTACTACACCGCCATGAAAAAGGATAAACTAGAGTCATTTGTATGTAAATGGATGTTCCTTGAGAACATACTATTAAGTGAAATAAATCAGACACTTATCAGTACACATCGAATTGTTTCTCTGATATGAGAAACCATAAGTGTAAATAAGGACAAAGGGGGATGATAGATATTATGTTAAAAAAAAAGATAGTATTCAAAAGAGAGGAGAACTAGATAGGGAAAAGGGGGATAAAGAAGAAAGGTTAAAAGAAAAGTAAGATGAAAGGGAAAAAAATGGAAAAATGTAAATAAACTTGTTGCAAATAGGGAGGGGTGGGTGAATGGAAGGGAGGGGAGGGGAAGAGGGGGAAACCAAGATACATCATGTACAGGTACAAAATAACCATGTTGATTATGATCATTATGTATACAATGTACCAATACATGTTCTTGGTAAAAATAAAAATTAAAAATAAAAGAATTAAATGACAGGCAGAATGTGCGTGTGTGTGTGTGCGTGTGTGTAGAAGGGATGGTGTGTGTATGTGTGGTGGGTGTGTTTGTGCACATGTATGAAAGAGAGAGAGAGAGCAGCGTAAAACTTACTGATGTGGATCTGGGCATGGTAGTGCATGCCTGTAATCTCAGCACTGGGGGCGGCAGAGGCAGGAGGATTGCCAAGAGTTTGAGGTCAGCCTGGGCTACATAGTGAGCTCAAGGGCAGCCTGAACTACATAGTGAGACCCTGTCTCAAAAAACAAAAACAAAAAAAAACCAAAACAACAACAACAACAACAAAAACTTACTGAAGTGGTGCTATGGCTGGGGTATTTATCCATGTTAGAAAAAGAAATTCCACTTATTTTGGAAAGTTGTTTTATCTTACCCTGAATACAAAGGATACATCAATGGAGCCTGCCAGCCAACCAGTACAGATAGGATACACAAGACAGGCAGAAGCTTTAGACTACCATACTTATAAGCTTATTTTTATAGAAGTTTCAAAACACAAAACAAATAATATTTTAAAGTGGCATAATGGTTCTATTTTGTCATTTGGGGTTTTTGCTTAATAACTTTCATTTTATGCTTCATGCCTTTGAGTATTTCTGTGTAAAATGGCATAACTTTGGGTTCATTTTGCTTTCTGAAGAACTATCAGCAGTATTGCTATTGTTATACTAGTACCCAACAAAATGCAGCACCTACTCTACTATCTTTCTGTTCTTAGTTGTTTCTATAAGTACAATGTCCAGTAGACTTATTGCATTTTCATTTATCTAAAGTAGTAAGTGACTGGCAGTGGATTTTTTCAAAATGCTTATTTTAATGTACCAGAAATTTGAGGAACAACCACATGAACAAGTGAAATAAACCTAAACTATGCAATGTATTTAGACTTTCCAAAATTTGATTTTTTCCTAAGTAAGACCTTCAATAATCAGCATCAGGGTATTTTAATCATGAACCCTTATTGTCTAAGAAATAGAAAACAAATGGAACAAATGAGTATTTTTCTAAAGGTAGTTATAGAAACAGCAGGATTTTTCAGTTTCATCTAGAGGCCATTTATATCAAGCCTTTGTATAAATGGTTTAGAATAAAAATATAATAAAATTGGTGATGTCTATAGGCTTGAAGAAAATGTTAAGTACTAGGAAAAGTCAAAGAAGCAAGCATCAAAATAGGAAGACCATGAATCTAAATGAATCTCCATAAAAGGAATTATCTGAATGTTAAATAAGTAATGAATAGCTTCTTGTTTGTAACATTATTTTAAGTGCTAGCAATATGGAACATTAGGAGATACACCTTTACTCAGTGAATTTCACAGTGACTGTGACTATATCAGCTGTAACTTCATCTTAATAAGCAGAACTATAACATTACTTTTCATATTCAGGTTACATGCAGAATTTTTGTAGTGCAGGAATTTGTACTACAGTATATGTGATCCCCTCTGAAAGGAGAAACGGGAGGAAATGGCCATTTCAATGGTGGTAAAATTAGCAGGTAAATAAAATCATTAGAAGATTCACATTAAAAATGGAAGGGGAAACGTATAGGTCTCTTTTGTTTAAATGAAAACTTTTAATTACATTGTATACAGTAGCCCATGTAAGCTCTAGAGTAATGGCAACCTGAAGGAAACAAGAACAGAGGAAGAAAACACCAAAAGAGGTCAAATGGTGGAAAAATGTGAAGGAAATACAAAAGATTTACCAACCCTCCTCTAATGATTAGTCGTTAGCATCCTGTCAAAAGAGATATAGTAGACTTTTAAAAAATTATTTGGAATAAAGTAAAAACAAGAATCCAGAATATCTTTTGCTGTAATATTTTCCCAATACCAAAGAAATTTGGGAGAGTTTTTGGTGGATGAGAATATCAAGAAATATTATTACCCAAAGTCATAGGTTTCCTGACCCCAGCCCAGTCAGCAGAGGTCTCTTGGAGCCCATCTTTGCTGGGCCTCTCTGGGTGTCATCGGCCTCTCTTCCCAGCTCTCCTCTCTCAAAGGAAAGGTTCAATGGACTGACTTTCCTGTAATTTCGGTGCTGTCAATCTGTGGTCACGTCTTGTAATCACTAGAAAAACTTAGAACATCAGGAAAAAAAGAAATTACTCTCATAACAGTGGTAGAGAGAAGGTTTCTCTTATCTCCCATAGTGTGGCCTATTTTAAAGTTGCTCTAAAGTTTTTCCTAGTGTCTTCCAGGACAATACGCTATTTTTTCCCTTTCAACTTGTCTGTCCACTCCATTTCATATTGATTCTCTGTTCTTGTCATATGTCAAAACGTTTTTTTTTTCCCCTGAGGGTTTGCCTTAGGCACCTTTGTGTGTCAGAGTCCACCCAAGAAAGCAGGATTTACTTTAGCTGGCATAAGCAGAAAAGAGTTTATTAAAAGGACATTAAATTACAGTATCTACAAAACTACTGTAAAAGCTTACAAAATAAATTCAAGTTTGACCTTTCAGGAGCATCTTTAAAGATTAAAAAAAAAAGAGAGAGAGAGAGAAATTGGCTCTTAAAATTGGAAAGCCATTTGTTGAGATAAGGTCTGGAAACAAGACCCCATTGCCAGAGCCAGAAAGCTAACAATATAAGTGATCAGAAAAGTCCTCCTGTGCAAAACATTCTATTTCTAGATGGTACTTAAAACAGAAATAACATATGAACAGCAGAATTGCTCCCATTTGGCTTTCATTTCCCAAATCTCATATAAGGGCATCCAACTAATAGATCCTAAATTATGTCCAGAATCCTAGCTGTAAGAGGGCATGGGAAAGGTAGTTTTTTGATTCCAGCCTCTGAAGGAAAGACAGAATATTAGACTGAGTTGGATCTATACCATGTTGTTACTTAATACCCAAGCACAACGTTCTACCCACACTTAAGCATTTGCCAAAATAATAAACTTCCCACCCAGGTTGATGACCTATGCCTCATACACGTTGAAACAAGCTCATCCTCCCTCATGAAGGGCAGACCTTTCATTACCACGTCTGTCAATCACTGCACCTGTCTGGGGGTGACACTCAGTTCCTTTCTAGTTCAGCCACAGTGCTATTTTGACACTACACTATAGACGGAATTACAAACTCGGCAATCACCAACATGCTGTATGTTAAGGGGGAAAGAAAAAGAAGAAAGATGACAAAGAGAAAGAGCATAGAGTCACACATCACTTATACCAGGGCTATGCTCTGAGAAATACACTGTTAGGTGATTTCATCATTGTGTGAACACCTTAGAGTGTGCGTACATTAACTTAAAAGGTTTAGGTCATCACTGGATGAGACCTTTTGCTGCAATCAGCAGATGCAATAAACAGGAGATAGAGGAGGCTGCTGCCAGTGTAACAGGGCACATTGTTTTACAGTGTTTTTTAAATAAGCAAACAGAGTCCCTTAAAATACCAGTAAAACATAGAAAGTACATAAACCAGTAGCATAGCTATTTATTATCATTATCAAGTACAATGTATTGTATGTAATTTTGCATAATGTGTTTTATACAACTGGCAGCAAGAAATTGTGCTACCTTTATAATGCCAAGTCACTAGATGATAGGAACATTTCAGCTCCATTATAATTTTATGGAGCCACCATCATATGTACAACCCATCATTGTCTGAAACATCATTACGTGGCACATAACTATACAAAGTGTATACCTTCTATAAATACATTAGTGTATTTCAAAATAATACGTAAAACGTATGAGTAGTGACCATTGGACTTACTTCTACCACTGTTCCCCCAATGGTAGCTGATACCTACAACTCTCCACTACTATAAGCAGGAAGATTGCTTCCATGATGGAGGAGTAGTGCATTCAGGGTGCTACAACAAAGTCTGAACTCCCCCACCCTCCACCAGGGTGCTCGGCAGCAGCAACTGCTGGAGCACAGCCTCCACCTCACTTTTGTCTTCTAAATCTTGCAGAAATTTATCTGTTTTGGGAAATCACAGCTTCCAAGGAGAAAATGTAGTTTCTAGTTTCTCCAAAACTTGATGGACTATGTGAGGCCTGCTGAGTGACAGTGCACCCCACCCATCACAGCCCTCTCATACCTCACATATGCTCCCTCAGGGATAGTGCCTGCTCCCCATAGTTCCTACAGGTTCACAAGCCTTAGGGGACAGATGGCTTAGAATTTAGTTTATTTTAGAAATCAAAAACATCTGTGTTTATTGTACGTTACTAACACTCACAGTAAGATTTGTGCAGCACCCCATAGCTGAACAAATCAACACTCCTACAGCAAAATACACCAATATCATATAATTAGGATAAAGATTATAAACAGCTTCAGTCAGTTCATGTCAGGGTTTGCTTCAAATGTACTTGCATGAAACTGAAAAACAAAATACTTTGTATTTTCAAAGCTTTGGGATTTGGAATCGTGAGTGGTGAATTGCAGATCTGCACCAGCTCTTGGTTTTTTTTTGTTGTTGTTGTTTTTTATTTTATTTTAAACCAAGAACATGTATTGGTACATTCTACATACAATGGTCACATTCATTACATTCATTCTGTACCTATACATGATGCATCTTGGTTCTCCCCCCCTCCCCCACCCCTCCCCTCTGCTCCCT
>PVJO010016940.1:0-40577 GCA_004026905.1 Hystrix cristata
GCCCAGAGTCTCTGAATGCTGGTTCCCAAGAACCTGCTTTAGGAAACAAGTTACAGATGATCAAGTCACAGGCGATTCCAAGACACCCTGAAGTCTCAAGATGTGTTACTCCTTTAGGAAACCACTTGATGATTTGCTGCTTGTCACATAAAAATTGGCCTTTCTCTCCCTGCTGCCCCTTGAACAGTATCACCCAGTCTGTACCTTTAAGTGCCACCTGGACACTGATGACTTCCAAGTGTCTAAGAAGAATTCGTCTCCCCAAACTGCTCAACTGTTTCCTCAGCAGCTCCCTGGGGTTGTCTTTGTCTAATGTAAGTCCCAGAATTACATTGTCCCTAACAGGACCCTTGATGACCCCGCATACACTTCTGTTCCTGCCCCAGGCTTTGCCACCTGAGTAAAGAGCACCGCTATGCCCCTCACCCAGTACAGGCGGAAACCCCAGGGGCCATCCTTTCCTGCCCCACGTCTGATCCATCAGGCAGATCCTACCAGCTCTACCTTTCAGACAGATAGTGACTCCAACCATTTGTCACCACACCCACCACTGCCGCCCTCGTCAGGTCCGTCATCACCTCTCCCTTGGACCAGTTAGCCTCTGTACCTTCTCTCTGCTTCCGCTCCAGTCCTGCTTCCTTAGTCTGCTCTGTGCCATCACCAGCCTGATCTGATGCTGGGGGCGGCGCCTGGGGCCCCCCCCCCCAACTGCAAATTGGAAAAGCTAGGTCAGAAAGCAAATGATGTGCAGCAGGCATGGAGATGAGACTTGGTTAGCACAAAGGGAGCTGGTGCCTGCTCAGAACCGGATACTCTGGGGGAAGGACGGGGGGTGGGTAGTGCTGAGCGAGGGCATGCTTGGGAATCAGAGGCATCTACTGTGTGTGCTGTGATGAAAATGTGCACAGGATCAACGGCATGTGCACCATGGGCGACTGGCCCAGCTGCAGTGTTCTGGGGCATCCTTGGAGAAGGCAAGGTAAGAGTTCTGAAGGAGGCACTCCTCCTTCTGTCCCTCCCTCTACAGTCACCTCTTCCAAAGAGCAGTCTCTACTTGCTGACTTCTTCCAACTGCTTCTGCTATGTCTGTCATTCCAGAGACACCAGCACCCTGTGGCTATGCGGCTCCAAGGTCCTGCACGTCCCACTCCTCGGCACACTGGGACCAAGCTTTAATCCCCATCGCTGTACTGAATTTGCCCTCAGGGATACTCTACCGACTCCTATGCGCTGGTAACTTCTGGCCCAGACTCATTCCTCCCATGCTGAGATATGTACTTCTCACCTCCATCTTCCTCCAACATGTCCAAGCATGAACCACCATTTTTCCCTTCTTAGTTTGGATTTTCTGCAGTATTACACTGGTTAATGCCACTCTCATCACACCATCACGGAGATCATGGGGATCCTGACTCCCCTTCTCCTTTCCCCTAGTGGAACAGCTGACCATCAGGCGGCCTATCAGTCTCACCTCTTCCACAGCTTCCTCCCATTTCCTCCATCCCCACCCGGTTCAGTCCTCACCATCACTCGCTGGGACCATCGCCACAGACTTCTGATTAACTTCTTGGCCTCTAGCTCCCCTCCCCTCCAAATAACCTTCCCTACAGCTGACTGAATTAAGGGATCTAGAATGCAAATTTGGACTTTTCATTCCACCTTCCAGAGGTCCCCCACTGCCTATAAGACAACACTCAGAGAAGCAGCACAATATATCATGTACATACACAAATTCTCTATAATAAATGTTATCATTATGTATATCTAAAATGTACCACTAAAATAAATTTATTTTTAAAAGACAAAAAAAAATTCTTAGCTTAAACCAGAAGCTTCTTCAGGATCCCTGTTGCCTTCCTGTTCTAGGCCCATTTCTTTCCCCCCACATCCTCACTGCCTCTCCTCTCCAGCTCTCCCACACCCCTGCCTTCCCCCATGTGCCACGCAGCGTCTGCCTCTGGGCCTCTGTGCACGCAGCTCCTCACCCCAAGTGCTCTTCTCACACTCTGCTCCTTCAAGGCAGCTCAAGTGTCCTGCTCTGCAAAGCTTCTCTGGGCCACTCAGAGCCTGCACTTGCTTCTAATATGTAGCCTGTCTCAGTAGAGCTTTCCAGTGACTCTCTCGTCTACAAGAACGAAAGGGTCAATGTACATATTCCTCTGTGCCCGGAATAGTGCCAAGCACCTAGCAGTGCTGCAGGCACATTTGCAAGACTGAATCAGAGGAGTGAAATGTATGATCTAGCATGTTATGCTAAGTGGAGCTGGGAAAACTCTAAAATTGAGTTCTGTGGCAGGTGCTATAAGACCTGGGTCCATAGTTTGACACTAGGGTAAGAGACAATACAAGTAATAGAGCAACCACCATCTGATGCTGTGGAGTAAAGAAAGCAGGGTGGTCACATGAGGAGTGTCGGTCAGTCTGCTCAGGCTAATGGAGTCCCGTAGCAAGGTTTTTGGGCTGCAGATGCCCCCAGGACAAAGAGGAAGAGGCAACAGCCACCAGAGTGGAAAACACTACTGTGATCTAGCTCCCAGGAGATATGGGTTCAAGGCTCACTCAGCTCAGGCACTATCTATTCTCTGGACATGAGTGTCAGGTCAGCTACGGTCCTCAGTCTTCTTATCTGTCAAATGGAGACAGTAGGTGTGGGCAGCTTCTTTCCTTAATGTCCTGGCTATCTTGCCTTGATTGAATGTACTACATTCGGCCCTCATTTCCCTGTGAGCCCTTTGATTCATCTCTAACTCCTTTGCACCCTGCAGATCCTTAACATGTTATAATGGGTGTTCAATAATTTTTGGTGACCAAATGAATGCATGAATGAATAGATTTCCTCAATTCATGTAAAAGAAGCATTCAAAAGCAGTAGAAAGAAATTGAAGAGGCATAACATCCAATATGAGAGGGCAATGACAGTGATGGTTGACAGAGCCCCAGCAGATGCTTGGGAGACATTAGGCTGAGCCTAAAAGAAAGTAGGCTGTGTGGAACTATGATCTGAAATTTTATTTTTCAGGCTTGTATATTTTTCTTAGCTCAATAGCCTGATAACATGATCATCACCTCCCCAGACACCCTCACCCTAGACATCCAGAGTTTTGTAGGGACTCAGGGATACAGGCCAGACAGCCTAAAGCAAGGGGTGCAGCCTGGAGAGAAGGCAGAGGGCCAGGAGCACACTCAGCGTGTATGTAGTCCTGCACTCTCTGGCAGTCACTGGGTACCTGCCACAGGCAGGCCTCAGGGAGTACACAGGCAATGGGACACAATACTTCTCCTCCTCAGCTCAACTGTGCATCACACACACACGTGTCTCCACTCACCTCTACCCTACTCACACCCAGCATTGTGGAACTGAAGTTACCTGTGTGCTGAAATAGCCTCATAGCCAGAAGGGGCCTCAAAGTCCTTACGATCAGTGGCAGCCTGATACTAACAAGCACCTGGGGCCCAGAGAGCTTCGCCCTTCAGCTACAAGGGGAAGAAGTGGGACTGGAATAGAAGATAAGGCTTCTTAAAAATTTCCACCTGGGGTTGGGGGTTTAGCTCAGTGGTAGAGTGTTTGCCTAGCAAGGGCAAGGCCCTGAGTTTGATTCCCCAGCACACGCCCCCCCCCCCCCAATTTCCACCTATCTCCTCCCAAGGGCTCCGTGATTGTATATGAGAAACCTCAGTCAAGGCTTTGGGAGGGGGAGACACCCACACGGCTCTGCAGGGAAAAATCCGGGAGACAAGAGTCTACCAAGGCCTTGGCCTTCAGTGCTGCCCCACCTGTTGTTTTGTCGGCCTGCTGCTACTCTGGGCAGGCAGAACATTTTCACTTCTGGTCCCCAAGTGTGAGAACTCACCAGGCCACTGGTTTCCTGTTTTGTACCAGATCTGCGCAAATATCACTGTTTCTGGATGGGTTTTGATCACTAAGCAGTTTTTTTAAACTATACTAATGATACTACCATCTGCTCCCACTTTGAGATTCTCAGACCCCTGGAGAAGAGAGAGGGGCACTACAGACTCTGGCCTCCTGGCTCCTATACCCCGGTGCCCGCCACTGCACCCAGTGTGGGCATGAAAATGTGAAGGAGAAGGCAGAGCAGGAAGAGCCCGCTTGTCATCTGATCAGCCTCCCCATGGTTTTGACCATCTTTAGATAGCAGAGCACTGTCTGTACATGACCTGTCTCTGGAAATGTATCAGTCATGAGCACAGGGTAGGATGTGTCCAGGAAGGATGCCATGGAGAGGCTGAGTGCCCTCAACCTGACTTCCTGAGAAGTTCTTTCCTATGTCCAGAACCAGAGAACTCAGCAGAGCACCTTGATATGGCCTAAAAGGAGAACTTCTTAAATAAGAGACAGCAAGGTTAATCCCCAGAGAGACTGAATTCTCTCAAAGTGCCGAGGATGCTTCCTAGCACATTGTGGAGGCTGGATGAATGCATGCACGAAAGGAAACAGTCAGCAACTAAGTTATGAGAGCCAGAGAGCATTTGTAAGTAAAATCAGAAGAGAACAAGATGTGTATATCTTGAAGAAGACTCCCTGGAGAAGAGAAATTTGAGCTGGCATGAAGAATGGGCAGAGTGTGATGACCTGGAGATCAAGGAAGGTATAAAAAATAAAAGGAATCAGGGCACAGTGATACTCACCTGTAATCCCAGCTACTTAGGAGGCTGAGGCAGGAGAATTGCAAACTCAAGGCCAGTCTGGGCAACTTAATGAGAACTTGTCTCAAAGGAATAACTAACTAACTAACAAGAGGTAGAATGTTGAGTGGGTCAATGAGAAGCTCAGAGTTGAGAATGGGACCTGAGGTGGCCAGCGTTCCTAAGACCTCTGCTCTTCATATGAGAGACCCAAAAAAGAGGTTAGGGAGCAAATGAAGGGAGAAGCTGTTTTATTGGGGGCCAAGAATCTCAGGGTGGCTGCTAGCTTGGACTGAGGCTGGAAGTGGGCAAAAAGAATTCTAAAGAAAGTAAATTCTTGTCTGGTCTGGAGCAAACTATTTCACTGCACACTGAGCCTGTGTGTCCTCCCTCACCCATGAGGCTGAAGTGAGGCTGAGCACTTGGAGCCCACCCCTGCACTGTGCATGTCCAGAAAACATTAGCGTTCTCCTGCAAGGAGAGGGGCTCGGCTGGGAAAGGTTCAGTCTTGGACCCTGGCCAGATCTCTCTGGGGTCTGGGAAAGGCTGAATAGCAGTTAGAGTCCTAGACCACTGGGGTCCAGAAGAACTGCAGAAATCAAATGAGAGAGGACTACGCTGTGTTTGCATCTTCAAATTGCTTAATGATGAGCTCCTCCTGTGTCCTGGGGGCATTTGCTAAACACTAATACAGAGATTTTTAAATGTTGAAACAGACAAGTTAAGAGCCAGGCACAACCTTGGAGAGATAGGCTGATCTCGATTTCCTGATGTGAAACAGATGCCCAGAGAGGTGGAGTGGCTGGCCCCTGGCCACTTGGCATGGAAAGGCAGGGTCAGAACCAGGCCCTGCACAGCATTCAGTCCCCATCCCTCTAGGCCCTGAGGTCAGGCCGTGTCCATGAGGCTGCAGACTCTGCACAGTCCCCAGTGCAGCCAAGGAACAGCTGTGGAACCGTGGGCAAAGGGGGCTGCCTCTCAGAACCTCTCTGTCTCCCCATATGTAAAGTGGGGCCGATAATAATCCCTGTGTCACAGGGTAGCTATGAAGCTCAAACACAGCAACATGCATGAAAATGTTTTCCACTCTGTAGACTGTACTTTGCAAGCAATCTGTTCCTCCTCAGGTGTTTTAGTTACTTTTCTCTCGTTTCTGGGACAGAATTCCCGACACCCAAAGTTAGGGGAAGAAAGGTTTATTAGCTCACAGTCTGCAGAGGTTTCAGTCTATAGTCCTCTGGGTCCGAGGCAGGGCGGCATGGCAGAGGCAGGGCAGACCGGCATGGCAGACCTGCAGCCGACCTGCAGCAAAGCAAGGTCCGGAATCCAAGGAATGTAGGCGGGGAATACAAGCAAGCAATGCAAACAAGCAGCTAATTAGCCTCTTCCTGTATCTTTTATCTAGGCTACCTGTTTCCAGGGTGGGCCGAACTCCCACCCCCAATCTCATTCTCACATCCTTGATCCCAGCAGAACCCTGCCAAACTGATCAATGGATCAATTTAGTAATCACACACTCTAGATCCAGCTATCTCTTACCACATGAGGCTTTGGGGGGACATCTAGACACAAACCATAACATCAGGCTACCAGGCATCCTTTTTAGGATGTGGCCATTCTCTATGGCCACGAAGGGTGTTTCTTCTCCATTCAGCAGGCATGTAATGAGCATCTGCTGTGTGCCTCAGTTTTAGGGCTTACTGGAGACCTACGTATGGGGCCTAGCTTTGGCCTCAAAGGGCCCAGCCTAGTTGGGGAACAGGACAAAGGGAGGAAACATGACCACCTACAATTGGGACTAAAATGGGAGGTGTTGAGTCTTGAGTCCTGAGGGAAGCTGCAGAGAAGCCAAGACTTGAGTCGCACCATGGATACCAGCTGTGGCTAGGAAAGGTGGGGCAGGTAGAGCGCAGCCCAGGCGACGGCCCAGAGGAACAGGGAAGCAGAGAGCCCAGGGCAGGAGTCCACAGAACTGCAGGCCCTCGTGACAGCTCCTGGCCCCCAGTGCCAGTGGGCTCAAGAAGGGCTGAGAGGAGGGGAAGGAAGTGCTGGAAGGCCCTGGTGTGGCCGCAGGTCTGGGTGCCCTGCAGCTGGGTTTCTAGACATCTGCTCTTTAATTACTTTTGAACAAGTGGGAATCTATCCCTTTAGAGCTCTCAACAGAAACACATGGTGCCCTAGGGTGGAATCCAACCCTGAGTGAGGAAAGATGTGTAAGCAGCACTGGGGAAGTAAGGAAAACGAGGGGGAGGAGAGAAGGCAGCAAGCACGTCAGAAGACCCTAAAAGGAGAAGTAGTCCACTCTCAGTTCCGCCCCTGAGGATGGGAAATACCCTCTCTTCTCCCAGGACTCAGCAGCTGTCCTTTTGCCTTCACCTGAACCCACCAGACCTGACCGAGACCACCTGGGCAAAGTTCCTGTCTGCCTTTCAAGTTTCCCAAAGGCCACCAAGTCCTCAGTGCCATCAGGGGCCCTCATGCAGCCCTGTGGGAACAGAGGACCCAGGAACCATGCTGAGCAGGGTATGGGAGACAGTGTTATTGGGACTGGACCCCCCATGGGTTAGAACGGGGCCCCAACCCTCAAAGCTGAAATCAAAGGGAGAAGGAAGGCAAAAGCAATTGCTCTCCTTTTTCCATCTCTCCCAAGAGGCCTTCAAGGAAGGCAGGACCAAAGCCAGGAAGGGCTCTTCCCCACTCCCACCTACTCAGGGACAGAAGCGAAGCCAAAGCCTTCCAAATCCAGGGCCTAATCCTGCTGGGAGAATGGCTTCCAGAGCCTGGCAGGAAAGGATGGAGGAGCAGCAGGCAAGGCCCTTCTCCTTCCTTCCTCTACAATCTACTGGAGCCCAAAGCCGGAAAGACACAAGGCCACAGGAAAGAGCGGACTGAAAGGCCAATCGCACGATGCCTCTCCTCCCTCACTGCTTGCTGTCCTGGCTGCTGTATCTGCCGACCTTGCCACTGGGACACCGGCAGAAGGCGCAGTAGCTGGTGGTCCTAAGGCAGGTTTCTGCAGTGATGGCCCTTCTCACACACTCCTCTGTGCATACCTGTCCCAGGGCCACAGCCTTCCAGATGGAACAGCTCTGCATGAAGCTCCTACTAAGCCCACAACCCAGTGCCAGCTCCGCCTCTAGTCCAGCAGGTCTCAGCCAGAAGAAGAAGTGATGAGTCAGGAGGACAGTGATGCTACGCACCAGCTGCAGCCAATCTCAATTTCCTTCGCCCTTATCTGCTTCGCACAGCCTTGCCTGGGTTCCGCTCCCTACCCCACCATTTCTGGCCCACTTTTTGCCTCACAGGGCAGGCTTTACAAAGGAGACGTTGAGCTCTAGGGGGTAGTGTGCACCCTGTCCCCCATTCGCACTCCATGCCCCACGGTCAGCCCAGCATGGGAACCTAGAAAATGAGACGTGTTTCTTGAATGTCCATCAAAACCGAAAGCTGATCAAGTTTGGGAGACCCGAGACCTGTCACAGGAGGGAGAATGGGCCCAGACTGGGGACAGGGGTGGGAGGTCGGGAGGCAGCAGGTGGGGGGAAGGGTAGAAAGCGCCAGAACCAAACACAGAGGGGAACAGAGTAAAGGCCCCAGCTGTCTTCACAGAAGTTGGTTTCTGATGGGAAGGTAGAAAACCATATCTGGAATCACCTTTTGCTCCAAATGACTTTGCTTAGTAGAGATATAACTGGTTCTCCAGCCCTTGGTGTCAATTCTACAAGAAGAAATGAGATGAGACACCCTGTGAAGAGATCTCCTCTGGAGTCCGGGGGCCCTGTCCACGCTGGGCTGGGTTGGATAGGCTTAGCGCTCCTCCTGCAAGCTCTGGGCCTTCTAGAGTCTCTGTGAAAAAGCCGCTGAACCCGGCCAGGTCTGTCCCCAGAGCCTGCCTCTCTCCGGGACTCCCGTGCCGTAAGCTGGTGGAGTATCCAGAGAAGGCCACTTGTTCTCCACACAGGAAGGCTGGGCCAGGTCTTGAGGGCCCAGGTGGGAAGGATAGTGAGGCGGGGTGGGTGCTGAGCCGGAAGCCTTCTCCTGCAGAAGAGAAAGGGAGGGTGAAAAGAGAGAAGGCTTGGGAAGGGCTCCTCTAAACCGTTTCATCTGACCAGGCTTCTGCCACGCAAGAAAGGCGCTTAGGGTTCTGAGTGGTCTTTCGTTCTAGGTTTGGGTGCCTGGACCTTGTTAGGGCCTTACTTGGACATTAGACTCACTCAGGCTTGGACATTAGGCTCCCACTCACCTCTCGTAGGCTCCTGATGGCAGACACCTCCCCCATCAGACCGACTCATTAGAGAATTTCATGTAACCGCCATCTAGACTGCTGATGTGGCTGCTGATGGTGAAGGGGGGACCAGTCTCCAGGCCCTTCACGTTCCTAGGAAACATCAGTCAATCAAGCTTTCACAGCTGGGAATCCAGTCTCTCCCTGGGCTCCCTCCTTCTACACTGGAATACAGGAAGAAATTCTGGCCGTGGGCAGGGCCTCCGTGCCTAAAAATTTGAACATGGACAGGACCATGTGGAACCCAAATGGTAGTGATCCTCTTAGCACTTACTCTCAGGAAGGGAACATCTGTCTGTCCTGTCACTGATACAGGATTCGCCTCATGCCTCAGGGACATAGAATGAACAGGGCAGCCCTGTGGCAAAGACTAGGTGAAATCACTGCGATGGGACTTTCTGACTTCTGCTTCCTGAATCTCTGACTTTCTTCAGCTTTTCCTCTTTTATGATATGATGCCTGAGTCTATGTTATTTGTAATCAGGCCTGTCTCCAACATAGACAGTGAAATGTTTGAGGACAAAGACTATGCTCTACTATCTTTGTATCCTTAGAAAAGAATACCACAGCACTGATTGCAATAGAACCTTACTGAATAAAGGACAGATGGATGGTTGGATAGATGGATGGATGGATGGATAGATGGAAGGTGGGTGGGTGGATGAATAGGCGTTCCCTGCATTTAGTAAATGCTATAAAGATCACTGTCACTTGGGTTCCACATGGTCCTGTCCATGTTCAAGTTTTTATATGTGGAATTTTCTAAAAGGGTTCTCTCTGGGTTTGCTTAGGGGCACGGAGAGGAGATAGGGAAGGAAAATAGTAAGTTCTGTCTCTGTCTTTGATTCTTTCTTCATCATTTTTAATCCTCAATGCCCACCCATTCAGATCTGCCTTGGAGATACTCACCGGATTTGGTACAAGTTGAAGACAAAGTTAGGCCCTACAAAGACAATTAAAAAAAAAAAAAAGAGTTAATGCTTCCAAAGAAATCTGCCATCACCCTTCCAGAAATATTTGGAATTCCTTCAACCTTGCTTGGTGGAGTGGGAGAGGAGGCTGGCCTTGGGATGCTATGGGAGGGTCCCGTGCTCTTTCAAGTCCCTCCTATTAGGAGGCCCGATACCCTGAGAAGGAGACAGTCTTAATCTAGAGCCCCAAAGAACCAACCAGTTGCAGGCTTGAATCCAAACTCCATCACTTTCCTACTCTGTGACTTTAACTTCGTATCTTCATCTATTTAAAAAATCAAGACTCTAATAACTCCTTCCTCACATGGAATTTTAAAGAAAATCATATTAAGACAAAGTGTATTGGCACACACTATGTACTCAAAAAATATTCATGGAATATCTGTGAAAGTTAACTGCAGAGCTGGGAAATTTTCTCTGTCTCTTGGCATGCCAATATGCCCTTCTAGTTTTCCCAGGGTCCTGTGAAAAGTACACATAAGTCTCAGAGTTGAGAACGACACAGCAAATTCCAGGAGACTCCCAGAGAGGCCAGAACATCGGCAGGCTTAGGAGAGGGCCCAAGACTCACAGACAGGGGCAGAAATACACAAGAAGCCAGATGAGGGCCGGGTGAAGCTTGGCTTCTAGGCTGTTGCCCTTGGCCTTGGGGCCCACACAGGCCCCTCAGAGGGACTCCTACGGGCTGTGAGGGAAGAGGATGCCAGCTGCTTCCTGGGGTGGGAGGAAACCCCAATCCCTGGATAAAGGTTCCACTGCACCACCCCAACCACTTCAACTGCTTAGCCACCCACTCAAGTCTTCAACCACTGCAACCACCACAGGAAATACTTTTGCATACCACCATGATGAAGGACTTGCTGCCCCTCCCAGTCTTGCCAACTGCTACAAGAGAGGAGGAGCTGGGCAGACCTGGGGTGACAGGGCCCAGGGCCACTCACCCTCCCAGCAGTACCCACGCTGGTACCACTTGGCCAGGCTGTAGCCGAGGATGGACACGAGCAGCAGAGACAGCCCCACACCAAGGATCAGGCCCAAGGTGCTGATGGAGTCCTCACCTGTGAGAGACATGAGGTCCTTGAGACATCTCACAGCGCCCCTCATGTGCCACAGTCCAGCTTTCCTCTGCCCACTCCCCACTGCCCATCAAAACAACAGTCCCCCAGAAGTCTCCATCTGAGCTAGCCAATTCAACCCAACTCAGCCACACTATGATGTGAATGTGGGGCACCTGATGTTTAAAGTGAGCCCATGCAGTACCTGGCACTTGTTAACCCAAAGTAATATTTCTCTGATATCAGACACCTTGGAGCTAGCAGGCCTCCTTGAAGCCACAGGCCTTCCACGTGACAGGAAAGGTGCTGCCTGCTTGGCGGAGAGCTTGAAAGGTCTAGCATGAACATGAGTGTGGTGGCCAGAAGGGGCAGCCTGGAGACTCTCCCCAGAGAGCACGACCCAGGGAGACTCTGCCCTCCCCTTTAGAAAGCACATGCGCCTGGTGACAAAGCGCTAACCCCTGGGCTCTGGTTGCTGCTAGTGCTCGCCTCTTCTTCCCTTTTTGTGGTATAAACTCTTGGATAAATTTATATTTTATTTTTAAAACTAAGCTGAGAGAGGTGGGCAGAGAGAGCCTAGGAATCTGCAGGGAGATGAAAGGCCAGTGCAGAAGCAGAGCGGGTAACCAGTTTCTAAGGAACAAGCTGACATTGGGAGCACCACGTGGCACCCCCTCTCTGCCAGGCAGAGAAGGAAGCAGAAGGCCCACCCCACTCTTGGCCGGTGAGGTACCAAGGGTATTGCCAAGAGGCCAGAAGATACATTGGTTCAGGCGAGACTTTGGGTGCAGCTTGCATCTGAAATTCAGCTCCGTCACTTGCTAACTGGGACCCATGTCAGTCCCTTTACTTTGCTAAGCTTCAATGGCTCTGACAGAAAACGAGACTAAAACACACATAGAGCTGTTGTGATAGTTAGTAGAGATGTTGGAAATAGAGAGCACTAGTGGAGGGCTTGGCATACATTAAGTGCTCAATTGATGTCAATTATATTGTTATTAATTTTGGTGCCATTATTATCAAACAGAGCAAGTGTATTGCAGCTGCCTGCTTCCCTGGTGCTCAGGACCTAGTCCAGATGATGGCCATGACCATGGTGCCAGTGTGAGTCACTGTCATCGGGGACTATTCACTCCTTCATCCCCACCTGCCCAGAAAAGGGGAAACAGGGACCCTCCAAAGCTACTAACACACAAATTCTGCCATCCTGACAGAATGAGACTAAAAGTAGAAATTAGATTTTAGAAAAAACACAGTTGCATTTTTGCACGTATGAGTTTGTCAACTGAGATTTGTGCTTGCTACTAAAGTTGTGATGAGGATGATAAATATTATTCACATGTGTCCACCCAAATCCCTATTCCCCAGCGTCCTCTGTAGCAAGGTGACAACAGGAATGATGACAGCCGGAGCAACTCCAGAGGCATGTGCTGAAGGTGACATAGCGGCTGTCCGACGTGATCCCTGCATCCCCGCAGGGAGAGCCACCCACAGATAGGACCATCTACATGGACTAGCGGGGAACCAGGAGTAAGCGTCTGGTGAGTCTCAGCCATGGCTAGTGCGGAGCTGTTTGCTACAGCAGTTGAACCTGCCTGGCCAATACAATTACTAATATTACCTCCTTCCCTGGATCCTCATCAGCTAGACAGCCAGATAAAAGGAAGAAGCCAGAGAAGGCACCATCCTGGGCTGTGGAAAGAAAAGCTTAGCTGACATCAGTACTGATTTAAGGGGTGAGACCTTTCCAGTGCTGTTAGATTAACAACCTTCTAAAAGGGCTTGGTGGAGCCCGTCCATTCTCTTCTGTGCTTCAGCTGTTTGAGAACATGGCATTGACTCCCTCCAGAAGACACAGCCACAAGGCACTACCTTGAAGCAGAATGGCCCCTCACCAGACACTGAACTTGACAGCACCTTGGTCTTGGACTCCTAGCCTCCAGAATTGTGAAAAAACTAACTTCTTTGTCTTTACAAATTACCCAGTCTGCTATTATTTTGTTATAGCAGCACAACTGGACTAAAACGGGGCAGAGAAGAGTGCGGAAGCAGCGCTGTGGAAACCAGAAGGGGCTGGGGTGCAGGCAGCCACAAGTGGAGTGGGGAGGGAAGAGGAGCTGTGGAATAACCTCAAATGAACACAACCAGCCACCAGTCATTCTGAAAGTCAGTGATCACTTCTTCTCTCCCCCCAGCTCTCCTCCAGGCACTGTGTTACAGCAATAAAGAAATGAAAATCACTGTCCTCATGGAGACTGCCCCAGTGAAAGGAGACAGGTGATGAACAAAATTTAAAAATAAACTATGTGGTATATGAGGAGGCGATACATGCTAAGGCAAAGAAGTCTAAAGAGAGAGTTGTGTGGGGGTGGAGAAGACTGTTAAAGTTGTCAAGGAAGGCCTCATGAAGAAGGCAACAACTGAGGAGCAAAGACATAACGATGAGAGAAAGAAGAAGCTGCACAGATCTCTGGAGTAAAAACATTCTAGCCAGAGGGAGCAGCAGGTGCAACCACGGCAGGAGCACGCCCAGTCAGTTCCGGCAGCATGGGGTGGGGGGGGAGCTGGCGGTGAGTAGAACAGTAGAAGGGGGTGGTGGGAGCCACACTATATGGCTCTCTGAAGGGAGCCTGCTCTTCCTCTGAGCAAGATGAGAAGCCACTAAGGGACTTAGATCAGAGAAGGGACGGGAGCCAGTATTTTTGAAAGGATGTCTCTGGTTGGCTATTGTGTTAAGAATAGATGAGGTAGGGGATGACCATGAAGAAGGAAGACCAGTCAGGAGGCTCATGCAAACATCAAGGCAAGAGATAATCATCAAAGGGAAGTGGCACAAGGAACTAAAGTCAAGGTCAAAGAAGGGTCATCTGTGTGGATAACTGAGAGAGGAACAGTGAACCAACAGCTCAGGTTTTCTAGAACTAGGCAGTGGTGACCCAGAGTGGAAGCTCAAGTAACTCAACCTAACGTGGTAGTGGTACTGGGGATATTTGTGGAGATTGGAGTTTTGAAAGTTTTCATCAGAGAAGAGTTTGTCCAGGACTGGAAAGTCCCAGTAGGAAAGCCCCAGCAAGGAAGTCAGAAGCCTCCCCAAGAGCTAAAGTGCAGAGAAGGAGTTGCCATCTCTGCCCCTACCCAACAGTGTCTTCTGCCTTAGGTGGCTTACAGTAATGCTTGTGATTCTATTTTACCTATCAATCTTTCCAGAATGCCTTTTAAATCATATTCTTTATTTAGTCTCTTTTTGTATCCTTAAATTTTATTATAAAATATTTCAAACATGTAGGTACATAGAACAGCATGGTAAACATCTACATGCTTACCACTCATCTTCAAAGTCTTCTAAAATTTTGCCATTCTTGCTTATAAACAAAGTAATCCTTTCTTCTCTCTTCCCCTAAGGAATTCATCTCCCAGATTTTGTGTTTATCTCTCCTAGGCCCATTTTTTTAAACTATTACTTCATGGTCTCTTAATAAATTATGTAAAAATTATTTTAAGACCACTTCCACTTCCAGTCATTATGAAATAAAGAGACTAGATTCAATCTCCCTTCTTAAATAACTAGAAAACCAAATAAAATATATAAAACTATCTACAAGGTGGCATAAGAGTGATTCTGAAGGAAGCAAGTAAAAATGAGGAGCACTCTGAGATTGCCTAGCTTACTGCTCGGATGAGTTTCCAACACCCAGAACAAGGAAGAGGAACCCAGAGAAAGTCCAACTTAGTCTAAGTTGAGCAGATAGAATCTGGAATGGAAGGAGGCCAAGGCAGCTAGAATTTATGGGACAAAACACCAGAGAGGAAGGAGCTAGACGAAGAGTGATTTCTAGAGTCAGTCAGCAAAAGGGATCCCCAAAATCGTTAGCTGTAGCTTCTTTTAATTTTGCCTGTGGTTATGTTTTTTGAACAGAAATTTTAATCAAATTTGGCCATATTTTCAGAGTTTTTAAATCTTAAGAAATCTATCACTACTACAATATATACTCCTTAATTTTCTTCTAAAAGTTTTAAAGTTTTGTTTCTAATAGTTAGGATTTTAATCTATCTGGAATTCATTTGTGTGTATATTTGTTTACATAATTTTATATGTAAAATTTCCTTTCCTCCAATAATCTTCATTGTTTCATAGTTCGAGTTTAGCATATGTGCACGTTTCTTTTTCCGGTTTCTCTACTGTCTTCTGTTGCTCTAGTGTATATCAATTTACTACTCCTATAATATCTTAATTACTGTGACCGCATAATAACTGTTGATAGCTAGGAAAATTAAACGTTCCCCCTTTTTCTCCCTTAAAAGCATATTAGTTATTCTGGGTACTTTGGTCTTCCTTGTGAATGTTGGGATTAATTTTTGAAGGTCAGTGAAAATATGTACAGTATTAGAATTTTGACTGAGATTGTAATGGATTTATAGGTTCTTTTGGGTAAAACTGGTATTTGTTTATACTGAGTTTTCAAATTTACAAGTGTAGCAGATGTTCTCATTTATTTGGGAACACCTTTGATAAGTTATAATACACTTTATAATTTCTCCCTTAAAGGTTTGCACTCCTCTTTTTAGATTTATTCCTAGTGTTTCAAATATAAATAGGAGCTTGTTTTATGAATATCAGTCTTCTATATAGCAATGTTATGAACTGTTTCATTGTAATAGTTTTCTTGTGATTTCCCTTAGATATGTACGCAATCATATTGTCCACAAAATGTCTGGATTTATTTTTCTTGTTTCCAGTATTGGTTAGAATTTTCAATAGCATGCATTTCAGTATATGTATTTACTACTCTAAATTTACTGTGAAGCCTCGCTGTCATTCCATAAGGCTTGGCATGTAATATTTTTACCTTTGTCTGATCTAAATGTTTTTTAGTATCCTCTTGGATTTCTTCTTTAATTCATCAGTTCTTTGGCAGTAAATTTTTAGTTTCCAAACATGTAAAGTTTTTGTCCTTTTACTGGTTAGCAAGATAGCCATTAGTTATGGAGTAGTGGCTGATATCTTTACAAGAAGAGAAAGGCAACAGTACCAGTAAACATAATCTCAATAATGGCTTAATGTTTTCCTCTGATTATTGAAGTCGAAGAACAGCTTTTGAAAGCTCATACTGTAGGAGGCAAAACTTCTGAAACTATTGTGAATGTTATTTAAAGTTCAGCTTAAACGTTTAATATTAACAATTAAATTAGTTTTCATTTTTCATATTTTTGCACTCTGAGCTTCCCTCTTATTTTCTGACCTATATATTAGTTGACCAAGTTTCTCTTCTGCTACGTCTAATCTGTTAGTAAACCATCCACTGGGCTTCTAATTTCAATTCTTTCTTTTTCATTTTTATTTTTTGATGAAACTAAAAAATATTTTTATTTTTTGGTGAATTTAACACAGGGCTTCACACTTAGTTATATCACAAAGCTTTTCTTTATTTTTTTTAGAGACAGGGTCTTGTAAGTTGCTAAGTTGTGCAGGCTGGGCTCAAAACTGCGGTTCTCCTGCCTCAGCTTCCCAGAGTGCTGGGATTATAACTGTGTCAACACACCTGGACCCAGAATTTCAATTTAATTCTTTTTTATATGTTCAATTATTTGTTAAAATTTTCTATCATATAACTTAGTTTTATATTATTTACTACACATCGTCCCTGTCTTTTATGGGTTGTTCTAGGGCTTATAATATGTATCTTTAACTTATCAGAGTCACATGTAAATTAAAAGTAAGAGGATAAATAAAACCTACCATGTAAAAGCTAATCAAAAGAAAGGTGAAGTGGTTATATTTATATCAGACAAAGTGGATTTTAGAACAAGAAATATTATCAAGGATGAGAAAGATATTTTATAATAAAAGGCCTAATTCATCAAGAGGATATGGCACTCCTAATGTGCAGGCATCTCCATCATACATAGCTTTAAAATTCAGGAGGAAAAGACAGAACTGAAAAAATACTATAAAATCTATGATTATAATTAGAGAATGCAACTCCTTTCTCCCAGTAATTGGTAGACAAGGAAAGCTGTAAGGTTACAGAAGACACAAACAATACTATAAGCCAACTTGATCCAGCAGACATATATAAAACACTGTATCCAACATCTGCTAAATATACTTTGTTTTCAAGTACACATGGAACACTCATCAAAATAGATCATATGTTAAACCATAAAACAAGTTTTAATAAATTTTAAGAGATTGAAATCATATACAGTACTTTCTCTAATCACAGAATTATACTGGACATGAACAACAAAAAAGTACCAGGAACATTTCCTTACTTGGAAATTAAACCACACACTTCTGAATACCTCATGGGTAAAAGAAGATATTACAATAGGAATTAGAAAATATTTAAAACTGAAGAGATAATGAAAACACAACACTTTATTAAAAAATGTGAAGAGATATTCCAAAGCAGCTGGAGTTCACAGGACGGATGCAAGAAAGCTAGCAAGTCGGCACTCCAAAAAATTCTGAGGAATATTTTTAGAAAAAGACAATGAGGACAACAATTTCAAGAAACTCAATTGAATGAATCCACCAGGCAAGGCAAGCAATTAATAGAAGGGAAAGAAAGGGAACCAAAAACAGGAAAATAATATGATAAGGATAAGTCAACACCTATCATTTTATAACCACCGGTGTGAATGGTCTCAACTCACCATTCAAAAGAAACAGATTGGCAGAATGGATCAAGAAACAAGATTCAACAATATGCTGCATACAAGAAACACATTTCATTCCAAAAGAAATTCATAGAACAAAAGACAAAGGATGGAAACAATATTCCATGTGACAGGAACCCAGAAAAAACCAGGGGTAGCAATTCTATTTGCAAAGCGGGTTTCAAGCCAAGACTGATTAGAAGAAACAAAAGTCACTATATACTTGTTAAGGGAACAAGGAGGCCCCCTATCACCACTCCTGTTCCATATACCTCTGGAAGCATTAGCCAGAGCAATTAGACAAGAGAAAGAATAAAAGGAATAAGGATAGGAAAGAAAGTAAATTATCATTATTTGCAGATAACATGATACTCTACATAGATGACCCCCAAAACTCCACCAAAAGGCTCCTAAAATTAATAACCAAATTTGGTAGCAAAGCAGGATACAAAGTCAACACTCAAATATCAATGACATTCCTGTACATGAATAACAAACTCACTGAGAGAGAAATTAGGGAAACACCTTGCACAATAGCACCAAGGAAAATGAAATTCTTAGGAATCAATCTAATAAAGGAAATGAAAGACCTTTATGTTGAAAACTGTAATACTCTGAAAAAGGAGATCAAAGAGGATATCAGAAAATGGAAAGGTATTCTCTATTCTTGGATGGGCAGAATAAATATAGTGACAATGGCCATACTTCCAAAATCATTACACAGATTTAATGCAATCCTAATCAAATTATCAATAGCATACCTCACGGAACTAGAGAAAACAATCATAAAATCCATATGGAACCAGAAGAGACCCAGAATAGCAAAAGCAATTCTGGGCAACAAGAGCAAGGCAGAGTGCATCACCATCCCTGATTTAAAGTTATACTGCAGGGACTGGGGATTTAGCTCAGTGGTTAGAGTGTTTGCCTTGTGAGCACAAGGCCCGGAGTTCGATCCCCAGCACCAAAAAAAAAAAAAAAAAAAAAGTTATACTGCAAAGGTACCACGATGAAAACAGCATGGTACTGGAAAAAAAAAAAGACCCATGGATCAGTGGAACAGAATAAAAGCTGCAGAAACAACTCCAAGCACCAGCTACCTTATCTTTGACAAATGGGCCAAACATCTTCAACAGAAGAAAGACAGCCTCTTTAATAAATGGTGCTGAGAAAACTGGCTTTCCACATGACGAAGACCCATATCTCTCACCATGCACTAAACTAAAATTGAAATGGATCAAAAATCCAAACAGAAACATTTAATTTGCTGGAAGATAGAACTGGTAAAATTTTTGACAACATAAGTGTAGGCAAAGACTTTATGAACAAAACCCTGATCACACATGAAATATTACAAAGAATAAACAACTGGGACCACATTGAATTAAAAACTTTTGCACAGAAAAAGAAACCAACAGCAGAGTGAAGAGAAACCCACAGAATGGAAAAAAACTTTTACCAGCTACTTCTCAGACAAAGGACTAATATCTAAAATATATAAAGAACTCAAAAAAAAAAATCAGACGCCCAAATCCAAAAACTCAGTCTAAAAATGGGCATCTGAAATGAATAGACACCTCTCAGATGAAGAAATACAAATGGCAAGCAAATATATGAAAAAGTGTTCAACATCACTGGTCGTTCAAGAGATGCAAATTAAAACAACACTAAGATTTCATCTCACTCCAGAAAGAATGGCTATCATCAAGAAATCAACCAATAATAAATGCTGGTGAGACTGTGGGGTAAAAATCAACCCTTCTCCATTGTAGGTGGGAGTGTAAACCGGTACAACCACTGAGGAAATCAGTATGGAGAGTTCTCAAAACACTAAAACTAGAGCTTCCATTTGACCCAGCTGTTCCCTTCCAGGTATCTCCCTAAAAGAGTTAAAACTATCGTACCACAGTGACATATGCATACCCATGTTTATAGTAGCACAGTTTGTAATAGCTAAATCTTGTAAACAGCCCATATGCTCATCAACAGATGAAAGGATAAGGAAAAATGTGGTATTTATATACAATGGAGTACTACTCTGCCCTAAAGAAGGATAGACTTAAATCATTTGAAGGTAAATGGATGCACTCTGAGACCATAATTTTAAGTGAAACATATAAGACACACATTTAAATATTGCATTGTTTCCTTAAGAGTAAACAAGGAATAAAATAGAGAATGGATATTAGGAAGTAAGAAGAACATGTTCAAATGGGAAGGGGAACAAGAGTGGGGGGAGGGGAGGAAATAAAGGGAAAAGGTATTAAAAAACAAAGAATGGGGGAAAAAATGGAAACAAATTTCCTGTGAGTGGGGAGGGGAAGAAGGGCCAAAGGGAGAGGAGGGGAATGGGAAAAATAGAACTAAGATATATCACATACAGGTAAGATATATTATAACAGATGCAAATTGCCTATGATGAATGTGAACACTATGTATGGCAAATATGTACTAATAAAAACTTAAAAGAAAAAAAGTTAAATTACTGACAGAAAGAGCTTGAGAAAAACACAGATGATGAGGAAGAAAAACAAACAAAAAAAACTAAAGCAATTAGAGGAAAAGCTAACCACTATGAAAGACAGAGAAAGATAATCCAGCCTAATGAACATGAGTAACCCTGAGGTAGAGAACACAAAAAATTAAATAGAAAGTGTTTTCAGAGATGTAATACAAGAGAATTTCCCTGAAAGGAGAGGAGTAACAGAATCTGCAGATGAGGGGTGTATAAGGTTCTAGGATAAGTTGATTCAGAACACTCTAGACCAAGCTATATTCTAGTTAAAGTGTAATTCCAGTTATTCAGCTCACTCTGTGCTCAGCTTTATGGTGCTGAACTGCAAATGTTCTCTCTGCCCATAGCAGGTAATAGGATGAGACTGTGATGCTGGAGGAAGAAGAAAGGATTCACTCCTTCCTATTTGCTAGCTGTTGTCTTCATGCGAATTTCATGCTGTCAGTATTGCTTAATGTTTTTTTCATAGCAGCAGTTTCTTCTAGAACCAGTTGGGTTTATTCTGCAGCTTTTCCAAATTGATATTTCTAGTGTCATTGTCCCCTACCTCTGCTCCAGAAATGTGACTACCAAAGCCTTCTTTACCCAGAGTTCTGAGGAGCTCCTCCAAGCTTTATATTTTAATACTCCCAAAGTGTTGCCAGTCAGTAGAGGGTTCTTTCACTCAATTCAGAGGGAAATCACCAACTAGCAAAGTGCATCTCTGATGGTAGCCTCAAGCCTTGAGTGCCAGTGTCTCTCAGCCTTGGTGTAATAGCTCTGGGACTCCAAGTGCCTACCATCTTTGGCCCTTAGTTACAGCTTTGGGGTCTAAGCCACCCTATCAGCCCTCAGTTACCAATGCTAACCTTCAGCAGCTATCTGGGGCTCCTCTGAGCAGCTTCCACTGGTCTCTGCTGATCCTTATCAAATGTCATTGATCATTCCTGTTTTTCACTGCCTGTTGTCACCAGATGCTGTTGATTGATGTCTGTCAGTGCTGGACATCACTGGTTAATAATGCCAATCTCTGCTGTTGGAAACTACTGCCAGTCGACATTGGCCAGTGCTGGTCACTGGTGGTCAATAGTGCCAGTTTCTGTTGCCAGATACTCCACCTCCAACCCCTCCAATCCCTGTCACCAGTCTCTGGAACTCTTCAGAGACAGCAGCCTGTCGTGTTTACAGCTCTTTTTAAAGCAAAAAGCTCTACCCACATTACTTAGGATAAGGATCCCAAGTAGATTTACAGGATCTTCCAACCCCATACTACCTAAGAAATAAATCCTGAGCAGATTTACAGGACCACTAGAGTAAGACTTTATTCAGACAAGGCCTGAGCAGCACAAAGGGATCCCTCCTAGACTAAGCCAAGGAATGTGAGAGGAGCCCTGCTTGTATAGAGCAGCAGAAGGTCTGCACTTGATCCAAATTTAAACCTGATTAGTCCAGATTCAAGCCTGTTGATATAAGACTACAATTCTGTTGCTTGGCTCACATTCAAGCCTGCTGCAATCAAGGCAAACATGTCCTGGAGTCCATGTGGCTTGTTCAGGATGGCCACAGCTGTCATGGGTACTGTTCAGAGGAACATCAGAAGAAGGGATTGCTTGACTGACAACTGCCACAGACCCATGGAAATTGCCGGGCTAAAATCCAACTGCCCCCACTTTCAGGGAATCTTCAGGAGGGCTAGCTATGTTCATCATGGCTTATTGTGGTTTAGGGACTTTGGGGATGTTAACAATGGGCCTCGGACCGCTCCCTGATCTCTGCATAATTAGGGATGGTTTCCAGGCCATCTCTTCAGAGAGGTGGCAGCAGTGCCTAGAGCTGCAGCAGCCAAGCAGGGTACTACAGCTGTCAGCACAGTGGTTGGTTGAACAACGACTCCTTCCTGCTCTAATGGGGAAAAGGAAGAGTCAGGCCATTTCCTGTCAGTCTCCCAAGTTCTTCCCCATGTTCCCCAGTCCTAAAACTAGTAGCTCCTTCCTGTGGTTGCAACTTCCACGATACTTAGTGTTCTCTATTTACCTTTGCGAATACCTAGTTAAAAATTCTCTACAATAAATTCTACTAATTAATGTGGTTTCTGTTTTCTTACTTGACCCTGACTGCCCAGGTATCTTGGGGAATGGCTAGGAGGAGGCAACATAATTTAATTGGGTTTCAGACTTCTTCACCAAATCTTAATGTTGGGAACAACATCTACAGTGTTCTAAGTAAGGGAGGAGTGAAACTCCAAAGTATTTTAAGGCAAAACATTCAGATATAAAGACAACAGGCAGACCTCCCAAAATGTGGAGAAAGTTGATAGAATATAAACATTCTGCTTGGATTCAACTTCCATTGGTGGCACCATGATAATCCCAAGAAATATGAGAAAAGAGTTCATGGAGGAGGGATGCTCAGTGCAAGGGGTCTGTTTCCAAATGAGGAAGGTGTGTGTCCACGAGGAGGGACATCGTGGTGTAGGGAGTCAAGGCTGAACAACAGGAAGAAGGTAGCCATGTAAAGTGAGAGCAGTCTAACATGGAATATCAGAGTCCAGGTATTATAGACAGCTAAGTTAGATTGAAATTAAAATATAGTCAAAGAGAGATTGGGCCCTCAAGGAAGTCAGCATAAATGAAGAGACATCAGAACTATGGCTGGAGGCAAATCTGAAGACAGCCAGGCCACAAGATGGAAAAGCAATAGCCAGACCTGTATGCCTCCTCTCCCTAGAGATAAGCAGCCACTTGAGATTATACTGTAATTAGCACCCCCTCGTCCAGTGGGCCCACCTAGGCATCAGATCCATCGGTGGGTGGCCAGAATATCTGGACCCCGTCCCTTTCCAGGAATGTCTTTGTTCTTTCTATGATTAGAAGTTATACATAAGCTAAAGTCAGTGATGAATAATGTTTGCATATACCCCTGCTATGTGCCTTGTTTCCCTTTTGGATCAATATTAGCTAAGCAGCTATACTTGTAATGCTATAGGTTGATTATAGTTTGAGCCGCGTTATACCCACATTGTGATTTTGCTGTATAAATTACTCTTGGCAAACAGCCTCAGTAGCCACCCACTCAGTAGTAGGACCCCTCCTGGAAACCTAGGAGCATTTCTTCTTTTTCTTATTTCCAACAAAACTCTTCTAACTTCCTCTTTGGTTCAAGACTTTGTACCTCCATGTTGTGAGACCACAAACCAGGCATATCCAACATCTAACAGGTTGGGAGTTACACAAGCAGGGTGAGGAGGGTATTCCTGGATTGTGGAGTCAGAACTTGAGTAAGATGAAGAGGGGTCTAAGGCAGGCTCGGGAGGGTGACCCAGCAAGCAAGTCAGAGGCCACACAGGGCGAGCCACGATGGGGCATCCCGGGAGAAGGAGTCAGAGTCTAAGCATCAGCGCTGGAGAGGAGATGGCAGTAGAAATAGTGATATAGGGAAATATAACTCCCAACTTGTTAGATGTCAGATGTGCCAAGTTTGGTCTTACAACATGGGGGAATGAAATAAAGAACCGAAGAAGGCAGTTAGGAGACTTATATTGGAAATAAGGAGGAGAATAGCTCCTGGATTTCCAAGAGGAGTCCCAAGTGGTGGCCACTTAACCCTTTGTCAGGGGTAATTTATACAGCAAAATCACAATGGAGGTACAACATGGGTCAAACTACAAATAACCTACGTGATTACAAGTACAATATAGCCCTGAGAAGTCATGGTTCAGAATTCGCAGCCTCAGTCATTCATGGAATTTTCCCTAGAACCTTACTAATAATTGTTTGCGGAAACCCCCACAATTTTGGGGAAAGCTCAAATATCCTCCACAGTTGATTTTGGGGGAGGGAGGGGCAGGAGGTTTGCAAGTAGCCAATCTGAGAGCCTTATTCAGTTCTCCTTGCTACCGATTGGCTACTTCCCTGTAACCCATCTCCACCACACGCTCCAGCATTCCCACATTATAACAGGTTGCTGTACTGCGTGCAGCTGTCTTGAATATTCTTGGATTTGTTCTTCTCAAAGCCCTAAGATCCCGAAAATGCTGCCAAAAGGCCCTGCACCTGCTGAGGCTTTATTAATACAGTGTTTTATTAAATTACATAACTGCAGGAGACATAGCATATTTAGGGTTTAAACTATAAACTAGGCATTTATACGCATTTTTCTGACCATATCTGAAGTTCACAGTTTTTCACATTCATGGGTGCTCTAGGAAAGTAACTCCCATGAATTTGGGGGGTTCACCATGTAGCCAACTTAGCTAATATTGTTCCAATAGAAAAATGACTCATGTAGCAAGGGTATATGGAAAGACCAAAGGGATTCTTGGAAAGGGAGGGGAATTAGGTCCAGAGGTTCTGGTCACCCACCTATGGGTCTGATACTTATCTGGGCCCACTGAACAAGGTGGTGCTAATTGCAGAACAATCTCCAGTTGCTGTTTATCTCTAGGTAGGGGAGGCATGCAGGCCCGCCGATTGCTTTTCCATTCTGTGGCCTGGCTATCTTCAGATTTGCCTCCAACAATAATTCTGATGTCCCTATTTTTCAGTTCTGACTTCCTTGGGCCAAATCCCTCTCTGTATTTTAATTTCTATCTAACTTAGCTGTCAATAATAATAGGATATTGGTTACATATGGGGGATTAATCAAATAATTAAATACATTAAGAATAATGGGGAGGGGGGAGAGGGGGGAGAACCAAGATACATCATGTATAGGTACAGAATTAATGTAATGAATGTGACCATTGTATGTAGAATGTACCAATACATGTTCTTGGTTTAAAATAAAATTAAAAAAAAAAAAAAGAATAATGGAAGTCAGATTTCATACTGTGGAGGAAAAGGAGTAACAAATACAAAAAGAGAAATCTAGAATAAACTCTGTGGTGTTAGATTAGAATTGAAGTTTTTGGTATGAATTTAAGTTTTCTACATATAGAAATAAACGTAGATGTTTACAGGTGTATGTACTTCTATCTTAGTTAGCTTTTTAGAGTCAATGGTTTGTAAGAGAGCAGATTTAATACAGGACATTTATAAATTACAACATTCACCCACAAGCCAAATGCAGGAAGAGTGCCGAATGTCTGTCTAGGCACTGGAAACCTGAAAGATCCAATCGAGGATTGGGAGCCCACAGCACTGGCCCATGTACATCCGTGTCTGCAGATGATGGCTGAAGAAATCTCCACTGGAACCAGGATACAATGCTCGCAGCAGAGATGACAACCAGAGCTCCCCTGAAGCAACAGCAGCCATCCTCGACGACAGCAAGGCCCCGAGCTCCTTCCTCGACAAGAACAGCAAAGTTCCTTTCAGGAGAACCAGCCGCCGCAGAGCTTCTCCTGGAAAACATCCTGCCAGCCAACTTCTGCTCCCATTCTGCTTTATGTTGCATCAGCAACAATTCTCAGGTGGATCCTCTACACCCAAAACCAAACTAGCTCAGTCCAGCTGGACATTCTGGCTCAAGTTGACCACAGTAAATCCACCACAACTTCTGTCGATGCAGAGGCTTGGGAGCAGCAATATCCCAATACCAATGAGCACATCTATTACTAAGATCTGAGCTCCTGAATGCCATCTTCCCTCAAAGGAACCAGAATTCCCTAAAGAAATAGCTCATTTGAGGACAGGTGCAGAAAAAAGCAAGCAAACTTGAATCATTTCCCTATGACAAAACCACAAGTAGGAAAGGCCTAAACAATAATGGCAACATGTCAAAAAGGCATAGAAGCCAGCTTCTACTAGGCAAATCTCTGGTCATTTGAGCATCAAAATAAATAATGTTGTCACCAAATTCTGGGGTTCTGGGGACACCTACTACAGGTTTTTTTCTAGGCCCTTGCTATCCTGAATAAAGAATTGGTCAAGACAAATGAAAAAGGTAGCACGGTTTAATACTTACTAGAGATATTAAAGACAAGGAAAGAAATACACTCCGTAGAGTGAGTACAGCCAATTAAAGGTAGGAAAAGAAGTATTCTCTACAGAGTGAGAGGGGGCCACTGAAGAAAGAGTGCACAGCTGCCAAGAGCTTAATGACTGCCCTCTTTTCTATCCCCCCCGCTCTTCGTGCTGACGTCAGATCTAGGCTGTCCTATCAAAAACCTGGTTGATTGCTCATAGGAAGAACTGAAGATAGCACTTTCTGATTGGTTGAAAGTACAGGACTTGAGCCCATGCATAGATCTGTGGTTGACAGGTCACACTCACTTGCTCACCCGGCTGGGTGTGCCCTAATCTTCTGCCCCAATGTAACAACTCACTGAATTAAATAGAAGGCCTAAATCCATACAGATATCAATTAATTAAATGTTCAGCATATAATGGGCTATTTGCATAGTTTCAAATTATTCCCCACAAATTTTTTTTTCAATTACAAAGAGGAAAAAGAATAATTTTACAAAGAGGAAGCCTGACAAAAGCCCCTTTAATCATCAGTCATGAAACACACAGCGATGTGTCACCTGGGAGGATGCAATAAGAAGCCAGCATCACTTCTGGGACATTCCTGCCAAAGAAATGTGGCCTGGGTCTGATCACAAGGAAGAATCAGACAACCTCAAAATGACAGGCATTTTATAAAATAGCAGATCTGAGAAGATACCAGGAAGAAGAATAGCTGGGTTAAATGGGAATTAAAATTTCTGCCTAATAAACCCTGCCTTTGCCTATTACTGATGTATTCTAAAAATTCTTTTTCTGAGATGGGAGTTAGCGAACCTCCAAATATTCTACATTTGGGGTGAGTTAAGTTTCCTACCTCGGCTTCAGGGACTGCCTCAGATCCAGTCTGGTGGCAATTCTGAATACTATCGCTATAAGAGCCATTTTGGGGGGAACCGAAAAAACTTAAATAACTGAGGATTTGATGACAGTAATGTATCGATATTAATTTTCTGATTTTGACCACTGTGGCATAAGTACACAGGGAAAAGTCTTTATATGAAATATATTCTAAAGTACACACAAATAATGGGGTATCGGGTCAGTAAACTACTCAAATCACTCAGGCAAAAATGATTCTGGGGTTTTTTTGTTATTATTGTTGCCTTATATATACTCCAACAAAGGCAGGAGATTAGAGCATGATGAAGACTGACTGGGGAATGTTGGATATAAGCCCTCAGACTCAAATTGTCAGTGCTGGAGGGAGCACACTCAGACGTGGGGCAAGAGGTCTTGACGAGGTAAAGTTTTTACTCCCGCAGGAGGGCACAAGCCTGAAGTAGCAGGCACCCGGGTCAAAGGAGGGTTGCCTCTTTTATCTCTAATGCAGGAGAAGCAGCCGACCTTTAAATTCATTGGCTGAATTCAAAGGCCAACAGTCTAGCACAGCTGGCTAACTCAAGTGGTGCAGGGGGGAATGGGGTGGGGGGGTAACGTTGCTGAGTAAATTAGAGTGGATGTAGGATTTGGAACAAAAAGTCCTTGAGTTGTGTCTTGTTTCTACATGTCTCCCTAAAAGCCTCATGCAGTCACAAGTGGGGCTTTTCAGAGGTGGCTGGATCTAGGGTGAATGATTACTAAATTAGTCTGCTGATCGGTTTGCATAGTTCTGCTGGGATCAAGGATGGATACTAAAATAAAGGGCACTAGGATTAAGGGTGGGAGTGCTACCCACACAAAGGGCGGGTAGCCAGGATAAGATATAAGGGACAGAAAGAGGTTTGTCAACCCATTGCTTGCTTTGCTACCTTTGTCTGCCTTGTCTCTCTGCTTGCCACCCTGCCTCGGAGCCAGCCGATTGTGGACTGACACCTCTACAAAGTGTGAGCTAAATAAATTTTTCCTCCTTTCAGTTGTGGATGTCGGGTATTTTGTCTCAGCAATGAGAAAAGTGACTAAGACACCTTGGTTCTCTGGGAAAAAGTACATAGTCACCATTTCTCGGAGCTCAAGGTTTTTTTGTGGGGGGGAGCTGGGGACCAAACTCGGGGCCTTATGCTTGCAAGGCAAGCACTCTAACTGCTGAACTAAATCCCCAGCCCCTGGAGCTCACAATATTAACGGAGTCCAGGTGGTAAGTAGATGACCAGGTCATTTAAACACAAAATGGAGTTGCTTTGGTCTTGCGCTTTGAAAGAAAAGACAAAGCCTATTTCTCACAGGAAGTAGGTGTGACCTATTCATTACAAAATCCCAGGAGGGCATGGCAGACTGGCTGAGGAAGTGAGTATGATCTGTGAATTACCAAATCCCAGGACACATGTGCACAGCAGTTCCCAAACATCTGCATGTAGACTTCTCATGAAAATTCGACCAGGTTTTCAGTAGAACAGCCTAGACCTGGTGTAAGCCTGAGGAGTGGGAGATTCAAAAAGGACAGACAACATCAAGCTTTTTGCCACTGTGTTCTCTCTTGAATGGTGGCCCACTTTCACCCTGTAGAAAGTACTCGTTTTCCTACTTTTGCTTGGCCCAAACTCAGTCTGCAGAGCATTTTTTCCCCTATCTTTAATAAATGTAAAAGTTTGCTACCATTTATTCTTGTCTTGACCAATTCTTTGTCAAGAAAGAATTTAGAAACCACCTCTAGGAGACTCCAGCACCCTAAAACCTGGTAACATACTAGCCTGGAGCAGGTAAGGCCCTTTTGGTACTTTTAGTTAGTTTCTCTCTAAAATCTATGGCTGAGGAGCTGTTTTAATTTCTCCCTCCCTCTCCTGGTAAAGCTCCAATCCCCTTCTCATCCCTACCCCACCCCCCCCAGGATGGGCTTTCATCCTTAGGAGTGCTTGAAGTCTTTTTGGTTATTGGGAAGAGGCAGGGAGCTAAAGAGTGGTAAAAATTAATAGACACTGGGAACTCAGAAAGCTTTCTCACAGCACCAGGAACAGCTTCCTAGCATGTTGCACCATGGGGGAGGGGGAGGGGTAATATATAGCCTCGGTGTCTCTCCTAGTCAGTAAGAGGCCCATAGATCTACCACATATTTATCTCCTCTTTTCTTTCTTCTCCTTCCTGTTTTTGGTCAGTCGTTGTACTAAAAAGCAGTCAGACACTTGTTATTACACCAGTCACAGAATAGATCGTCCACGTTCCATGTGTGTAACCTAGAGTTTAGTATGTCTTTTTGTCCTCACATTTCTATTCTCCATGACACTTTACTCAGCTTTCTCACTCTTTTGCAAAAAACAGCTATTAGTCACTTGGTCTCCTGCCTGAGTAGCTATATACCCCAGTTTACTGCTTTTGTGCTCAAAGTCTAATCTGCGCTTTTCTCCTAGATGGCCTTTTATCTCTGGGTATCATTAGTGAGTTGCTTTTTTAGAGCTTTCTACTATGATTGGCAGCCATTTTGGTTCATCATGTGAGTTAGTCACATGGGCTGGCCATTTTTAGTTCATCCTGTGGGTAGGCTACATAGAGATGTCTATGTTTGTCAGCCATTTTACTTGGTCATGTGAGTAGGTCACATGGTTCTGCCATACTTGCCATTTTCTCTTTCTTTCTTTCTTTCTTTCTTTCTTTCTTTCTTTCTTTCTACCTTTCTTTCTTTCTTTCAACTGGCCCCATGGTCACCAGGAAATCTCATCCTTGTAGATAGGAGCTAAGCCTCCAATTTTAGGGAACATATAGGCCTCCTCCCCTCTTCTCTTTTGAATTGGGTTAGATCCCTTTCCTGCTTTTTCTAACAGAAATTCAGGTAAATTAAAAACATAAACCTGATGGCCTGAGCAGAACAGAGGAAGAGCCAGTAAAGCTTAACTCAAGTGACTGTGAGCATGCAAATGTAGAATCATCCTTGTTCTTAGAACATTTTTAAGGATTTGTTTTGTTTTGTTTTGTTTTGTTCTGCTTGAGGCAAGGTCTTGCTATGCAGTTCAAGCTATCCTTGAATTCACTATGTAGCCCAGGCTGGCCTTGAACAAACAAAAATCCTTCTGCCTCAGCCTCCCAAGTACTGGGATTACAGGCATGTACCATCACACTCAGCTCTTTAAAAAAGATATTTCTATCTTTACTGCATTAAACATGATACCAAGGCTTTATTATTGGAATAAATGCAAGGGATATTTTTCTCAAGTGACTTACGGGGTCCTTGGGGTGGGGGGCTCCACCTTGAACCACAGGCAGGGGAACTCCAGCCTGATGTTATGGAAGTTTCTAGAGGAACCCCTGACCGTGCTGCACTCTTCCCGCTAAGGAATCAGTGGACCAATGCTGCAGATCCCAGCAACCTTGCCATTACCCTGATGGAGTCATAGTGGGCCACAAGGTATGGAGAGTTCTAAGAAAAAATAAACAAATGAGAAGGCACTGGTGCTAATTGCTTTGCCAGGGATGCCTGGTAGTACAACTGAGTTTCATGGAGGATGCTCCAGGGACTCAATGGGCTTGCATCCTTCTGCAGGGGCCACCCTTTGAAGGATCCCAAACCTAATCTTCTTGCTTTCTCCATAGGCCACATGCAGGTAGCTAATTGGAGCCCCAGGGACTCCACACTTGTCTTTACTATTAAAATACCATTTGGGTCTGGTAATTAGGGAATGGCAACAGATGGATAGAGAATGGCAATCTAAATTCTTCAGTTAGATCTTTTTTTGCAAAAGGCAAGGAAAGTGGTCTGAAGCCCCTTATGTTCAGGGTGTTTTTGTTTTTGTTTGTTTTTGTTTTTGTTTCTGGCTCTTCATCTCTGTAAAGGCCAAAGGACCATGATACTTAAAGAGGCCTCCAAAAGAAAAAAAAAATTGTATCTTTGATGATCCTGTCCTCAGACACCTACCTGTCTCTCAGGGGGATACAGCTCTTTCCCACTTATTTCCTCCAGAGGCTAGTGCTCCAGAGAGATTAAGTATTTTTAAAAGACCCTGGTAGGTTTGCAGCTGGGGCCTCGGACCATATGAATCAACTGATGGGCATGGCCTTTTCTGTGTTCAATAATCAGGATCTACACGAGAATAAAAGGAGAAGGGTTATCTGAGAAAAAAGACCAGCCAAAATTATGGCTGTTGCAATTGGCAATGCTTTAAGTACACCCAGGTCATCCAAGGGAAAAGTCAGGGCCAATCAAGGACTGTGAGAATATTGGACACTGGGTACACGACTGTACCAAGCCCAATGGCACTGGAGGATTGTCTGTCCCTGCTTCTAGAAAGGGGTTAGGCCAGCCAAAATCCTTACCCCCCAACTCTGCTAAAGAGAACCGAAGAAGTCTGGGGCAACTTACAATGCCCCTGTCCACAGACATCTCCAACTCCTGTAGGAAACCCTAGGTGACCCTGCAAGTCATGGTAAGCAATTTCAATTCTGTTTTAACTTCCTTCTCTGGAAAATCCTCCACTAGACCTACAGCCATATTTGGGGCCAAGGAGGGCCCTAGTCAGAGCTTCTTTACTCCTGCTTTGACATGTTGATTTGAAAGCCAAATGTGTAACCATGAGTTTTTAGTTGTCCCACAGTGTCCTACTCCCTTACTAGGAAGATATTTACTAGCAAAATTGGGGGCAATTTTCCAGTTCAAAAGCCAAAGCAGATTTTACCCTTTGGGACTATGCCAGGCCATAATTCTAGAGACGCCTGAGGTTACCATGAAGACTTGCATTCCACTCTTCTGAACAGGTGATTTCCCAGACCTGAGCAGGCAGAATATCAGTGACTACCCCTCCGAGACCCTGAGGAGGTGTGGTTCACTGTGGAAGTAGCTTTTTCCAAGAAGGATATTGACAGGCAGGATATGCAGTACGCAACAGTTCACCAAAGCTAAACCCCTTCCCCGAGGAACCTCTGTTCAAAGAGTAGAACTCAGCTTTTACCCAGTCATTAAGATTGGGTTAAACATCTACACAGACTTTGAACATACCTTTCTGGTGCTACATGCCCATGCAGCAATCTGAAAAGAGAGGATCTTACAGACAAATAAATAATGATCTATAAAGCACAAGCAAAATTATGGGGATTTCTGTCTCTTGGGAGGAAATGAAACAGATTAGAACATAGCAAATACTGGCTGGGAAGTGGGCATGATCTGTTCATTACAAAATCCCAGGACACACGTGTGCAGAGCAGGTCCCAAAGCCCTGCATATGGACTTCTTACAAGAACAGGTTTTCAATAGGATGGCCCAGGCCTGATGTCAGACTGAGGAGTGGGAGATACAAAAAGAACAGTCAACACTGAGCTCTTGGCCACTGTGTTCCCTCCTACATGGTGGTCCATTCTCACCCTACACAGTGTATTTGTTTTCCTACTTTCACTTGCCCTAAACTCACTCTACCAAACATGTTTCTTTTCCTATCTTTAATAAATTTAAAACTTTATTACTGCTTATGCTTGTCTTGAACAATTCTTTGTTCAAGACAGAAAAAAAACTAAAAACTAACTCTAGCAGGAGACTCCACCACCCCAAAACCTAGTACAACTTCTCTGTAAGTTTGTAATCATTTCAAAATGAAAAATTGTATTTTTTTAAATGTAGGTTGCTATGGTTTGGATCTTGAATGTCCCCCTGAGGTAGAATAGAAAAAAAATAAAGATAGGTAGAAAAGAAACAAAGAAAGCAGTAATTTTCAAATTGTACTCAATAAAAACTGCAACTGTTGTTGGCTACAAACTAGCAAAGATTCTAGAAGACACAGACTCTGTTGAATGTATTTTAAAATCCATCCTTCAGTTTGGGTCAAAGTCCTTTGATACGTGTTTTCCTAATTTAAAACTGTAGAAGGTAATGTTTAAAGAAGTTCAGAATTGAGAAGGCTCTCTGTGTTCTCTTCTACGTTTCTTTATATATTGCCTTCTTAGTAAAATCAAAGGGCTTTCTGTGGTGGTGGCGACGGTTGGCTTCCTGACAATGTCCTTGTAAAATCAAGAAAGTCTAGACCAAGACCCACATCTACTCAAACATGGAATGCTTCACACAAATTGTGGTTAATGATCTCTTGATAAGAGATGAAAAGAGAAGTGTCTTACTCTCTCAGCACTCTTCAGATGAAGGTTTAAACGTTCAAAAGACAGTCGGACAGCAAGAAATCACTTAAAAAATGCTAGACTCTCCTGGCAATATAGAACAGAGGTGAAGTGTGTGGGTGCCTGTGCTGACAGACACGGCTTTGAGCTCAGCTTTACTATGCACTTACCGTGTGTTCTTGAACAAGATACTTAATCTTACACAGAAAAATAAAAGTACCTACCAGCCTGAATTATTGTAGATTTATTTGAAATAATCCATGTCAACCACAAGAGAAACAATAAATATTAGTTGTCATTGATTCCTTGTTTAAAAAAATGTAACTATCCCAATTTATATTCTTAATCTCACAATTATAATTATGAGTTAAAAGAGGCTCAGGAACCACAATGTCAAGACTAAAAGCAAGAAATGGCTACTTTCTATAATAACAAAAACATTCACCACAAGAATGACAGAGAAGTCAAACACCTTACTACAACACTAGACCTGAGACCGGTGAGCAGTGCTGCCTCTTCTCTGTTTCCTGTGATGACTGGACGCGGGCACGGAAAGGGGTGTGATTTGGTCGACACACTCTCCTCACTATCTTCTCTCAGCCTCTGCCCCCGAGGATGGACTGGGACAACTTGCCTCAGAGTGCTCCTGGGTTACTTCGCAGCCATTCTCCAAGCCACCCTGATGGGTGTGGCTTGGCCATCAGCCACAGTGCTCCTCACCTACCCATGCTGCTCCAGGCAAGAAACAGCCAGCAAACTGCCCCTAATGTGGCAAATATCAGGGAAAGATCCTTTCTGTTACTATAACAAATATCACAGACAATTATGAACAGCCCCAACTTCCCCCCAAACCCTTATAAGCTATGAATACCACGGGGAGCCCTCCTAAAGATTTTCTGGTTTTAGCTCCATCGTTTTCACAGAAACACAGCAGCTGCCTAGATGATGGCTGCAACTATCCTGGATGCACTGCATCTGCTCCAAGAGATGTCAGCCCTGACGATAGCAGGCTTGAACTGAACTGAGCATTACAATTGAATTAGCACCAGTCAGTAAGCTTGAATTAGAAGGGTTAAATTTAGACTAATTTGGACTAATCAGCAGGCTAGAATTTGGAACAATCTCAGGCCTGTTGCTGCTGTATAAGCAACACTCTTCTCACAGTTCTTGGGGTAGTCAAGGAGATGTCCATCTTGTGCATGGACCTCCCTGTTTCGTAGCAACAGGCCCTGCTCAAATAAAACCAGCGGCCCTGTAAACTTAGTCATGATTTATTTCTTGGGTAATGTCGTTCAGATCATCCTATAAATCTACTTGGAATTCTTATTCCAAATAGTGCAGACAGAATGGTTGCTTTAAAAGAAGCTATAAAACAAGTGTATTGGCACACACCTGTAATCCCAGCAATCAGGAGGCTGAGGCAGGAGGATCACCATGAGTTCAAGGCCAGCCTTGGTTACATAGTGAATTCAAGGCTAGCATGAACTGCATAGTGAGTCCCTGTCTTTACCAAAAAAAAAAAAAAAAAAAAAAGGAACTATAAACACTTGGAGCTATTAACTCTGAAGAGACCCAGAGACCAGTAGCCAGTGAAGATCAGTGACCAAGACCAGACACTGGCAATGGTGTTTAGCATTAACCAGTATCAACTGGTGGCATGGAGGCCCAGAACTATAACACTGAGGGGTGAGGGCCATTGGACCACAAAACCCAGAACTGCTAGCAGAGCTACACTTTGCAGTTCATGATTTCTGTCTGAACTGAACAAAAGAACCCTTAACTGATTGGTAACAGTCCAAGAATCAAGAAACTTCTCTTGGAATAGGAGTCCATAAAACTTTAAGTTAGTAAGACCAAGTTGTAGTTTTGAAGAGAAGGAGGAGTTGAGGAGTTTGGAGAGAAGGTAGGGAGATTTTTCCTAAAATTGATACAACTTTTCCTCTAGTTCCATATCGGCCCTAAGTAAAGCCCCAGAGCACCTTTCCCTCACCAGGCCTGGCAGAAGCATTTACTCTCACACTCAAAAAGTATTTATGGGGGTTCATACTATGTGCCAGGCCCCGTGCCCGGTCCACACCGGGCATGGAGTAGCCAAGAAAGAGGAACTCTGCTGTTACTGTGCTATGTTCCACCGGGAAGTATGTTAGACAGATCATCTCCCTAGTAACTGTTGCTAAAAACATGTACTAGGAAAAAGTATAAAAGAGCAGGGTGCCAGTAGATCCAGGGAGACTGAACTGGTCTAGGAGGTTAGGAAAAGCTTCCCTGAATTTGACATTTAAGCAATACCTGAAGGATGACAGAAATTTAAAAATGTTTAGAACAGTATTTTAGGCCAAGAAAACTACACATGTAAAGGCCTTGAACTAGAGAACAGTATAAGACGTGGACAACAAAGGTTTGAAAGATTCGTGTAAGGCTAGAGTTTACACTGGCGTGGGTCAAGGAGTTGGGGGTAGAGCAGGGAACAGAGCACAAGAAGGAGAGGCACAGAGATGAACAGGATCCTCTTGTCCATGTTAATGATTTTATGCTTTATTGTAATAACAATAGGAAACCACTCAAGCATTTAAGCAGTGCGATGTCATGAATACAGGTGTCCTTTCTTAAAACTACTGTGCCTGTAGTCCGTAGAATAAATTAGAGTAGAAAAAAATAGAGGAAAGAAAAACAGTTGGGAAGCAAGACGAGATGACTTGACTCTGAGCAATTCTTATCTTTGCCATGGGATACCTGGGAAGAGTGCCAAACATCCTGATATCTGTGCAGGGAGCTTTGGTAGGAGGAATACTGAGATCGAGGAGGAGCATCTGACTCTCATTTTCCCTCTGCCAGGTGGAGGAGATGCGACAGCCAGCAGCTGTCTGCCTCATCCCCTTGCTTCCCTTTGCTCCCCCTTTTATACCCCAATGGACTGGGGACAGTTCACTTCAGGTCTTCCCTAGCTATGTAGTAATGTCCTCCCTGGATATCAAACTGCCATTTTCCACTCCAACATGCGTGCAGCCAGGGAACATGGTACTCCTCCCTCAACTCAGCCACTTAAAATAATCCTGCTGCATTTTTGAAGATCAGAGAAGGTAACCTGGAGTGGCTAAAATCAGGAAGGGAGGAATCTAGTCCCCTTATTTGCATACCCAATATTCACAGCAAGCATTTCAGAAGATTCCCTAATTTCAGCCCTCACCTTCACTGAAACAGGCCTGTAAGTTGCTACATAAATGGCACTTCTCTAGAGTGCTTGCCTTGTAAGCACAAGGGCCTGAGTTCGATCCCCGGCACCACAAAAAAAAAAATAAATAAAAATAAAAAAAAAAAATAAATGGCACTTCTCAGGCACTCCTTGGGTTTTAGTCTATGAGGACTTTCTGTTTTCACTTCTCCCCACCCTGTGCTGCAGCACAGACCCTGTTAAAATAAGGACTCACTTTGCTCTGTTCCTATAAATCTGTTCATGGGTTATTTCTAGGTAGTGTAGCCTTAAAACACTCCGAGCTGTTAACGCCAAAAGGCTCCAGAGACTAACAGTCAACAAAGACTGGTGGCAGAGAGCAGCAGCTCAGGACTGCTAGTGGAGTTGCACTTTGTCAATTGATTATTTCCATCTGAATCAAGCAAAAGAACCCTAGGCTGAATGGCAACAATATGGCATTAAGGATTATATTCGGTTAACTAGGAAATTGGATTGGGCCAAAACAGAATTTGTTTACCTCGGCCCAGGAGCCCTGTAACAGTCTCTTGGGGTTTATTCAGGAATAAAGGGACCAAAGAGAGAAGATTCTGGCATGAGGAATTCCACAGACCTACACCCTAGTGAACCAGGTGAGATAGTTTGTTTTTTTTTTTAAGTCTTATAGGCAAACAGCAAACAACATTTATTCAAGAAAATCTATAAATATTTATTAAGAAAGGCAACAATCTCCCACCTCCCTCTCAGTTCAGCTAAGTCGGGTACTCTACTCCAGACTGCTCAGCAAGAACAGTTTCCTGCGTCCAGTAACAGAAACAAGCCTTGGAAGGGAAAGAACCAGGACTCCAAATTGCTGTGATACGGTATCTAAAATGTTCAGTTTCCAATAACAAAAAGGGACAAGGAACTATAACCCATATACACACAAATATTATGCAACACAGGTCATCTGCAAGCATGTTTACAGAACTAAAGGAAACCATGATTAAATAAATAAAAGGAGGTACAATAACAATGTCACATCATCTAGAGAATTGGTAAAGAGTAGAGATTAGTTTTTAAAAGAACCAAATGGAAATTCTGGAGTTGAAAATTCTAGTAATTTAATTAAAAACTTACTAGAGCAACTCAACAATATGTTTGAACTGGCAGAAAGAAGAACTAAAGAACTCGAAGCAAACCAAAGAACAGAAAGAAACAATGAAGTGAATGGCCAGAGAAATCAGGACACTATCAAGGGCACCAACATTTGTGTAATAGCAGTGCTGGAATGAGAAATGAGAGAAAAATTTTTTAAACCAGAAGCAGTGCTGCACACCTGTAATCCCAGCCCTCAGGAGGCTGAAGCAGGAAGAATGCTAAGAGTTCAAGGCCAGCCTGGGTTACATAGTGAGACCCTGTGTCAAAAAAAAAAACAAAAACAAAAACAAACTTCCTAAATTTATCTAAAAGAAATAATGTACACATCCAGAAGCTTAATGATCTTTAAGAAGGATAAGCTCAAACAGATTTGCAAATAGCTGCACAATACAGAAAATACTGACAATAAAAGACAGGGAGAAAATGAAAGCAGCAAGAGAAAAACAATTCCATCACTTATAAAGGAGGCCAATAAGATTACCAGCTGGTGTCCAAGCAGAAATAATGGAGATCAGAGATAGGGGTGCTCAAAGACAAAAACTGTCAATTCAAAATCCTACATTTAGCAAAGGTACTTTTCAAAGAAATTTTGTTTCAAAAGACAAGATAAAGACTTTTCCAGATAAACAAAAGCTGAGAGAATTTGTTGCTGGTGGACCCACCTCATAAGAAATACCAAAGGACATTCTTTAGATGGAAAACAAATAACCCTGGAAAAGAATTTGAATGCATACATAGACACACACATGGGGTGGGGGAGGAGAACCAGATCATTATGTTATTATTTTTTAAACTTATAAGTGTATATTTTTCTCCTCCTCATAATCAACTTAGGAAACAACTGTATGGAATAAATGTGCATAATGTAATGTGGGGCATACAATGTATAGAATTGTATTTGTTGGTGATAGTACAAAGGAGGTAGATGAAGCCAAAGCTGTAGAGAGCTAAAGAAATGACTACAGTTGTAAAGTAATAATTATAATAATACACTGTTGGGAAGATGTGGTAACAAAAATACACAAAAGAGGGAAACAGAATAGAGCAATAGTAGAATTATGTTTCTACACAGTTTGGAATTAAGCTAATATAAATCTGAAGCTAACTTGATATGCTAAAAAGTATATGGTAAACCCTAGAGCAAACACTTTTAAAAACAAAAAGAAATTTTAAAACAGGAAGTTAAAATGCTACAACAGGAAGTATTTACTTAATGCAAAAGGAAGCGGTAAAGAAGAAATAAAATAAAAAAGACATGAGACATAGAAAACAAAAATAATGACAGATGTAAATCCAACTGTATCATTAACAGTACTAAATATGAATGAATCAAACAATCCACTAAAAAGACAGAGATTGTTAGACTTGATTAAAAAAAAACAAAAACAACAACACACGGGCTGGGGATGTAGCTTAGTGGTAGAGTATTTGCCTAGCACACACAAAATCCTGGGTTCATTCCCCAGTGCTAAAGGGAAGAGGGTAGAAAAGAAAAACATGACCAACTATATGCTATGTATAGGAAGTACGCTTTACATTCAAAGATAAAAACAGATTGACTGTGAAAGAATAGGAAAAGATAAATCATGAAACCATGCCAGCAACAACCACAACAAAGCTGCAGTGTCTATACTACTACCAGACAAAATAGACTATAAAAGAAAAAATTACTAGGATAAAGACAGACATTTTATAATGATAATATGATCAATCTGTCCGGAAGGTATAATAGTTATAAACATATATGTACCAAACAGCAACAGAGCACCAAAATACATGAAGCAAAAACTGACAGAAATGAAGAGAGAAATAAGCAATCAAACTATAATCAATGAAAATTTCAAAATCCCACTCTCAATATTGGACAGAGAAATAAGACAAAAGCAACAAAGAAGTAGAAGATTTGAATGATACTATATACAGTACCAACACTTCCTAGCAGACATCTGTAGAATACCACACCTAATAATAAAATACACATCCTTCTCAAATGCACATACTACATCTTCAGTGTAGACATATGCCAAGACCATAAACCAAACCTCAATAAAACTTAAAGGACGGCAAGAGCATAAAGCATATTCTCCAACCACAGTAGAATTAAATTAGAAATAAACATTGGGAAAAAATGTGAAACTCACAAAGATGTGTGTGGTGGCCTGATAGGGCCAACTTGAGCAGGAACGCCCAGCTGGACTGAGTTGGTGTTGTTCCAGGCATACAGGATCCACCTGAGGATTGTTGCCAACACAGCATAAAGGAGAACAGGAGCAGAAGATGGGAGGTGGCTGTTTCCCGGGAGAAGTTCTACTGTAGCTGGTTTCCCTGAAGTGAACTCAGCTGTTCTTGCTGAAGAAGGGGCTCAGGGCCTTGCTGCCATCGGGGATGGCTGCTGTTCCCTCTGGGGGAGCTCTGGTCTTCATCTCTGCCTTGGGAGTAGTATCCTGGCTCCAATATAGATTTTTTTCAGTCTTTGAGTGCAGACATGGACTTACATGGGACATTGCCATTGGGCACCCAGCCCTTGATTGGATCTTTCGGGTCTCCAGTGCAGAGAAAGACATTCTGCGCTCTTCCTGCATTTGGCTTGTGTGTATGAATGTTGTAACTTGTGAATGTCCTGTATTAAATCTGCTTTCTTGCGAACTATTGACTCTAGAATTCACCAACTAAAACAATGTAAAAATGAAAAAACACTTTTAAATAGGACCATAACCAATGAGTCAAAGAAATAATCAAAAAGTGAATTTAAAAAACTTTGAGGGGTTGAGGATTTAGCTCAGTAATAGAGTGCTTGCCTAGCAACTTCAAGGCCCTGAGTTTGATCCCCAACACCAAAAATGAAAACCAGAAAACTTTGAGATGAATGAAAATGAAGACATAGCAAAACCTATATGGCACAGCTAAAGCAGTGATTGGAAGGAAATTTATATTTGTAAATTCCTACTTTAAGAAGAAGAAATATCTGAAAGCAATGGCCTGCTCTTCTCCTGTAAGATACTAGGAAAAGAAGGACAAACTAATTTTAGAACAAGCAGAAGGAAAGGAATAATAAAGACTGCAGTAGAAGTTAATAAAATGAAAAAAACATGGAAAATATGGGTGGGAATATGGGAAAAAATAGAAAATATGGGTGAAAATGTGGGTGAAATAAAAATTGGTTCTTTGAAATGATTAACTATATTGAAAAACTTTTAAGTAGATTAACAAAGAGAAAGAGATGATTCAAT
>PVJO010016941.1:0-40501 GCA_004026905.1 Hystrix cristata
TTTTTTTATTTTTATCCTCTAGAGCCTGCATAATATGAATTTTATTCACTTTGAATAAATTATTGTTAGAGTATAATTATCCCCACCAAAAGACGTTGGATTTTGTTTGATATCCTCGAAGAGTGAGACAGTCAAGTAAGTCATTTAGAAATTTTCCTATCCAAAGTGGTCGGTAATTTGCAACACTGTAGAGAGTAAACCCATCAGGGTAACTTCTCACATGGAACAATTCCATCTCTCATGCTCGAAATCTGATGGCTAAGGAAATATTTGCTGAGTCCATGAAGGTGAACATATATCTGTTTCTCAGGAGATTTCCTCTGGATAAGAAAAATATGTACAAATAATCTACTGAGTGGGTTTTATGGAGTATGCTAGGAGAGTACTAAATGCATGAAGACAGGATTATAGCTCCCATCTTAAAGTTTCCTGGCATTAAGTGTAGAAACATTTTCTGTAAGATTGTCTTATGTAATATTTTACTTTAAAGCAAGAATACCCTTTTCCCTTCTGTTTAATGCTGGAATAACTGAATACAATTAAGAAATGTATGACTAATAATGAATATAACCTTTAGAAACCCTGCTTACTTTTAATTCAGTCCAAATGGTACCTCGGCTTCGGAATCCAGATTGAATAAATCCCTCCCTCAGAAACTATTGAAAATTAATGATAACATTTATATTTTAGATTATATTAGAGTTTAGATACATTTATTCCTCTCCTACAGGATCTGAAATAATGTACTTAATGGGGTCCAAATAAATTTTCATTAAGTGATTTAATTTAGTAATTTATATAGAAAAGTACTACAGTACTGAGTAGTATGCCAATAAACACTCCTAAGACCAGAACAGCTTACTCTTTCTTTAAATGATAAAATCAGTGATAACCCTCAATGCTCAGGTAACTTCTGAGGAGTCTCATGGTACTTCCTGAGTGCCAGACAGTACCAGACAACCAGTTTGGTTTTTTACATACTCTTGCTCAGTATTTTCCAAACTTACCAGGTAATAAACATCATCTGGGATCTACATTACAATGCAGGTTCTCAGGTTCTCTGCCTGGAGATTCCGACTCAGTGAGTCTAAATGGGCCCAGGAATGAAGTTTGTTTTGTTTGTTTTTGTTGTTGTTGTTGTTGTGTTTTGTTTTGTTTTTTAATGATCCCAAGTGATTCATATGATTAAACAAAATTTTGTAAAATCTCTTTTACTCCTTATAACAGCCCCTTGAAGTAAGATGAATACATTGAGACAAAGAAGCATTAGATGACATGCTCAAGGTCAAGTACCTAGTGAAAAACACAGCTTGGGTTCAGAATTAATTCTGCATGTTTCAAACCCTGTCTGCTGCACTACTTGTTCTTTTTCAGCCAATGTAAACAAAAGGTTTTAGGATTTTTTTTTAACATAAACAACAGACCTGCCTTCATTTCCAAAGAAAGTAGACATTTCTCAGTAAAATTATAAAGCCATCTCTGCCCGTGTCCTTCCAGGGGGCACCTCTGAGTACCTTCTGCAGCACAGGAACTCTGAGGGCCCACTGTCTGAGTCTCAATATTCACCAAGAAATTCTAGGTATCAAGAATGTAGATGGGCAAAGGAGAGCCAACTATTAGGGCACAGTGCTGTAAAAAATACCAGGTTTGAGAGAAACTGGGTGAAACAAAAGGCTAGGGTATATAACTCTGTTGTGTATGGTTCCCCTTCATTTACTTTATTTGTTGCTTAATTTTTTTGTAATTAGTGTCCTTTAAGAGCAATGGTTGTTTCCCAATCAGTTTTGGATTTCTAGGGGCCTTCATAGGGTTGGACATAATGAATGTACAACACAACTGACATGTGAATGTGCAGAAAAATTTATTAACTTTGATTTTAAGCAAATAGCTTAATCTCATTTTATTTTTCAAAAAGATATAAGTAATAATTAACTACCAACTTCATGGGGTTGTTGTATTGATGAAAGGATGGATGTGAGACTACCCATCTACCACAAAAAGCCATTTGTGAATGAACACAAGGCAGATGAATTATGTCCCCTGTATCACTCTACGCACTGTGCAGAAGCCATCACAATGCATGGCCTAGAGCAATGAAATAATATTTAACAGCTGGCCTTTAGCTTAACGACTCATGAACATGACAGTACTCAATCTCATTTAAATCTCATTTCAACTGCATAAAGTAGTTATTGATATTATCATTTAATAGGTAAAAAAGCAGAGTCTAGAGAGTCCACTGACTTGCCTGAGTTACAAAGAGCGAGTTGTAGAAAAAACTAGGGTCAATCAAGTCGGTTTCATTTCAGTCTTTGTCCTTAACAATTAGTGTGAAATTATTAAGAGTAGAGCAAGATATCAGAATAGCACTCAACAGAGATTGTCCTCTTGTGGAAATATAAATTTGGGCAATTTTCCTTGCATGAAAATAATTTCACAAGAGCTAAGAAAACCAGGTGAGAGATAAGAGCATTTGGTTGTAGCACAATAAGAAGAGAAGCATTGAAGAGCGTATGGAGGAAAGTTTCAAATTACTTACGTAATTTCTCCCCCAGCCTAGGTTCACAACACAGGATGTGAGCACAAGACTTTGCCTTACACCCAACACTGGTCCCAGCACAATGAAACACAGCATCACTAGTCCATACCCCAGTCTGATACAAGCAGAAAGATTCTCTAGACCTGCCCCTGCATCAGGCTGGACTACATAGTCCCGGCTTCACTTTATGTGATAGGCACCATCTCTAGTACATATCATTTTCTGTCAACTGCACAAGCCCCAGACATCTGCCCCACCTCAGTGAAAATCAGTAATGTTTCTGTGCACTACACTTACACTTTTTGAAAAGAAAATCAAGAACATAATCATATTCATCATAGCTACAAATAAAATGAAATGCGTAGGACTACATCTAATCAAGGAGGTGAGTTAGCTCTACACTAAAAGCTGTAAGACATTGATGAAAAAAACTAAGATACCGATAAATTGAAATATATTTTATATTTATGGATTGGAAGATTTTTATTCTTAAAATGTCCAAAATTGTATATTACCAAAATTGTATACAAAGCCAACACAATTCCTTTCAAAATACCAATGTCAGTCTTTACAGAAATAGAAAAACAAAACAAAACAAAACAAAACCAAAACTATCCTAAAACTTACATGGAGGCACAAAAGACCCTGAACAGCCAAAATAGTCTTGAGGGGAAAAAAGCTGTAGGCCTCACACTACCTGACTTCAAAATATCCTACGTAGGTGTAGCAACCAAAACAGAGCAGTACTGGCAAAAAAAACAGGCACATAGACCAATGAAAATGAGTAAGGAGACCAGAAATAAATCTGTACGTTACCAGCCAGCTGATTTTTTACAAAGGTGCCAAAAATATACAATGAGGAAAACTGGAATCTCCCTGCAGTAAAATGGATTTTGATCCTTATCTCACACAATATGCAAAAGCCAACTCCAAAATGATTAAATATAAGCTTTAAATATGAAACTATGTGGCGAAAACACAGAGGGAAAGCTTCATAACATTTGTCTGGGCAATGATTATTCGGATCTTTTTGGAAATTATCCGAAAAGCACAGGCAACAAAAGCAAACGTAGACAAATGGAATTACAGCAAGCTACAAATCTTTTGCATCGCACTGGAAGCAACACAGTAAGGAGACAACCCTTGCAAAGGGAGAAAATATTTGTAAATTATACAACTGAAAAGAGCTTAATACCCAAAAGACATAACAAATTCAACTCAATATCAATAAAATAAATGAACTGATTTTAAAACATACATTTCTCAGAAGACAACATATAAATGGCCAACAGGTATATGAAAAAATGTTCCACATCACTAATCATTAGGAGAATGCAAATCAAAACTACATGAAATATTGTCACATGTTAGTACAATGCTGTCTTCAAAAAGACAAGTGGTAAATGTTGGTGAGGATGGGTAGAAAAGGGAACTCTTGCTCACTGTTACTGGGGACGTAAATTAATACAGTGATTATGGAAAAGAGTATGGAAGTACTTTTTATATGATCCAGCAAACCCAGTGCTAGATATATACCCCCCAAAAAAAAAAAAGAAATCAGTGTGCTGAAGAGGTATCTACAGTCTGATAAAATAGACAAAATATGAAATAATAAGTGTCCATCAATGGATGAATAAAGAAAATCAGTATGCATATAGAATGGAGTACTATTCATCCATTTAAAGAATGTCATTTCCAACAATACTGATGAACTGAGAAGACATTATGTTAAGTGAAATAAGCCAGATATCAAAAGATAAACACTGCATAATCTCACTCACATGTGGAATAAGAAGAAGTCGATCTCATAGAGATAAAGAGTAGAAGAATGGTTACTGGGGGCTGTGGTGTGTAGGGTGGAAGGCTGACAAAATGTTAGGCAGAAGGAGTCCATTTAAGAGAACCGTTACACAACATGCGGATGATACTTTAAAATATATTGTATTCTTGAAAATTGCTAGGAAAGTGGACATGTTCTCATTACGATAATGATAACTGTGAGGTAATACCATTAATATAATAATTAGCTAGTCTTTCCACATTTTACATACACTTAAAACAATACAGTATATGTGGTAAGCACATAGAAATGTATCTGTCAGTTTGAAAAAATAAAGGAAAACAGTATGCAAGACAAAGCTGGGAATGATAGACTAAGAGAGACAGGAGGAGAAGCAAAGATATAGGATGATAATCCACAGAGCCAATAAAGGAAAAAAATGGTAACAAATATTTCTAGGCATAAAATACATTTAAATCTAAGATGTTTCTTCAAAAGGAACATTATATAGGGGTTCAACATATTCTCTTAAGAAAACAGAACCAAGCAAACTCTATAATCAATTGCTCCAACAAATTTCACTCCCTAAGTATGATGGGTATGTTGAAAGCTCTCCAAACTGTAAGCATCTGCTTTCCTGCGGCCCATTTCATCTGATCATTTATTTGACAGAGAAACAGCTCTGGCTTCTGCAGTTTGCCTTAAATTGCTGAGATTTTTCCCCCAATTAAATCACCCAGTGACAGAAGCAATTCTATTAGACTACTTTGTTAACTCACTCAGAAGACATAAAGATAACAAGGTAAGGCTTGCAACAACATAAATCATGTTAGGAAGTGTCACTTGGTGGCTCTGGATCCACATCAAACCTATGAAATACAGGATGACATTGGATGCTGAAATGAAAAATACCAACTATGTTTCTGCAAGACTCAGACATTAACACTCAGCTACGTTTTATATAGCAGTCTACTCCAAGGATTAGTAAAACAGGCTGCAAAACCTGGAAACCCTCCTACCCATATTAAGCTAATTGAGTTGGAGGCATCCAATTCATCATATTTGTAGCCTGATTTACAAGCAACTCATGCTGCCCCAGAGCAGAAAGTAGAATATTATAAGTTAGCTATTCTTAAAATTTCAAACCCAGCCACTCTAAACTGGTCAATATCCTAATGGACAGAGAAAAGAATTCAATTTAAGTGCACTTTGCGACCCTGATGAAAAAATAAATATCCAGTACACATTTTATAACTGACATTTCTACGAACAGTCTGGCTATATATTGGAAGTTCTCTGTGCTGGAAACCTGTGGAAAATGAATCATCATTTTAGCAAGCTGATGGGAGTAATTTCAAATCAGTTTGTCGCTAGTATGAAACTTTCATTCAGCAAAAAGAGAACACTCTTATACCAGTGAAACCCCAAATTTAGGGAGGCAAGATATTATTGCTCTAGACTCGCAAATCTGGTAAAAGCTTGACACTAATAAAGAAAACTGCCTTAGGAGATGCATGAAAAATACTGAGGGGGATGGAATCAGACAGATGCTGTAGACACGAGCATCCTCTTGAACCAAGCGCACCACCAAGTCCTTCTCCATGAAATTGTTGATCTTCACTGCTGAAGGCCCTTATGGAATTGGCCATGTCTCGTGGACACAGTGTATTAGAGGATGTTCTTATTTTTCTACCATTTACAAAAGATTTATTCTCCAGAAGGACAAGCATTCCTTAATCAGGCAAAAACTGTGTGGCACAGAAATGAGAGCCATAAATTTTCAGAGATGAAGGGAAACTTGAAAGTCATTCCATACAGAAATTTTTAACCCGTGCTCCCTAGGGAGCCTGAAAACAGGCTTTGAATAATCCATTACATCTTGGAATTCTATGCAAAATTTCGTAGGCATATATTCCTAATGTTTTATGGAAAACATAGCTTTTATCAATTTATCAAAGGGGCTAACGACTTCAGGAATGTTAAAAACACAGTTCCACATCATGTCTCATATTTGAATCATCTCTAGATTTTCTAACTTCTCTTTGGATACTTTCAATGACAGGAAGCTCACTAAACAATAAGCCAGTCCATTCTGTCTTTGGACAACATTAATTTTTTTTTTCTTTCTGAAGAACTCACATGGACTGTGTTGGCCTCCTCAGTGTTTACACTACAGGTCTCTGTGTCTACATAAAGAGTACAGAACAAATTATTGTTTCAAATATTTTGAAGTCAAGAGTCACTATGTTCCCCTGAGCTGTGTATTCTCCAAAGACATCATCATTTACGCTTTTGATCTTCCCATCTGATATAGTTTTAACCCCGTGATCAGCCCATTTGCCCCACTCTAGAAGAACACCAACTTGTTGCCACTCTTCCTAAAACAGCCTTCTCAATCCTAATACAACACTCTGGTGTACCACAGAATTGCCACCTTTTTGTCCTTGGCATGACAATTCTGTTAATGTAACCTAAAATCTCATTCACATTTTGAGAATCCCACACACTGACAGCTCCTTGAACTAATGGTATGATAAATCCTTCAGCATCTTTTTTTCTTTTTAAATCACATATTGCTGCTTCTTGCCCACTGATCATTCTAAAAAGTGGGAATGAGGGAAATGAGATGAAATGGAGCGGGAAGGGTAGAGAAATAGAAAGTAGAGGTAGAGGTAGCCACAGGGATCTGGGTATTCAGAGGAGGGTTACTTTAAGAACAACAAAATTCAAGCCGACAAACAATAACTCTTTGATCTTAATAACTTCCCTAAATGTATTTATCATTACAGTCATGAAAAAAATATGGAAATGAGATCATACAGGATTCAGGGGCTCCCAAATGGCCCACTTCAGATACCAAGCCTAACTTTTTGCCCTCACACAGGCCTTGTGGATATGGTAAACCAGAAATAAGAGAAATAATAGTGTCAGCAATGGTGCAGATTGGGCTGTAAGATATGGATCCCTTAAATTCTATTTTTTTTTTACCAAACTATCTCATCAGTGGTTGCACAAGTACAAAAATGGCCATGAGAATTTACTAATGAGGAGGCAGATATTGTTCTTATTGAATCAGACTGATACACACAATTTAGTTTGGAGAGATTTGAGTTGATAGAGGTGTTTCTTCAAAGTCACCAACTTAGATTTGGCTCTTAGGAAAGGTGAAATTGACATAAACAACACATAGAGGCAATTCCTAGCAACATCTCCTAGAAATTGAATTTAACAAACCTTTGTGACCTGCTGAGTAGAGCAGGTCAACCTTTCCTGTGAAACTGAGGGATAAACTCTCAACTGGGAATCTGGGATCCAGGTTCCTGCCTCTGATTTTGTGCTAATTGTGTCTGCCCTGGGAATGTCTCATAAACTCTCTGACTTTTAGTTTATGTGTTAAGCAAAACAGAATATATTATTTCAAATGCCAAAGCTCCATCTACATCCTGTGACTTTACAAGGCTTACTACTGGATACTAGAGCATCCAGCTATTTAGGAAATCTATTGGTGAGTTTAAAAGTCTCTTGCTTGGGTTCATACAGCACGTGATTTAAATTAAAATGGATATCATTTTATGTGAGAAGGAGTTCCATTCTCTTACTCATGTAAATACAGCAGTCTCCCATTTTCTATGGTCTTAGTTACCCCAGTCAACCATGGCTGGAAAATACTAAGTGGAAAATTCTAAAAATAAACAATTCATTAGTTTTACATTACACACTGTTCTGAATACCCTGGTAAAACCTCACACTGTCTCACTGTATCCCTCCTGGGTTGTAAGGCATCCTTTCTTCCAGCATATCCAGGCTGTATATACTACCCTTCCTTGTAGGCACTTAATAGGTACCTCAAATATCAGATCCCCTGCCATAGTGTTGCAGGACTTGTGTTCAAATAATCATTATGTTACTTAACAATGGCCCTCAAATCACAAAAGCGATGATGCTAACAATTTTATTATATATTTCATCTGTTCCTAGTATATTATTAGTTGTTAATTTCTCTGTACCAAATCTATAAATTAAACTTTGTCATAGCTATTTATACAGGAAAAGCAGAGTATACGTAGGGTTTGGTGCTGTGTGCAGCGTGAGGTACCCACTGGGGAGTCTGGGAACATGCGTCTGACATCAGGGGTCATTACTGTATGTTGAATGAGTAGTGGCAGCTCTGCTTCAATGGTTCATAATAAAGAAAAAAACGCATTTTTACAAATGCTATTTTTAAAAGTTTTGTATTTCTTGTTTATAATTAGAAGCTGGTTATATAAATGTTTTATAGTTCACTGGGAAAATAAACCAATAACAAACTACTTATTAAATTAAAATTCCTCCTTGCATAATTATGAGATGGGGAAAACAAAACAACCTCTAAAGCACCAATCCTGAAGTTCAATGGCTATGTGTTCAAGCTGATTTCTGTAAGTGACTCATGCCTTCTATATCTGTCCTGTGACTTACTGGCCCTTCAGGTCCTGGCAGTTTTTGTTTTGTTGCTCCCCGCCCTCTGTACTGGAGATTAAACCTAGGGTCTTTTTACTGAGCTGCCCAGCCCTTTATTTATTTTGAGACAAAGTCTTGCTGAATTGCTAAAGCTGGGCTCAAATTTTTGATCCTCCTGCCTCAGCCTCCCAGAGTGCTAAAATTACAGGTATGTCCCAGTATGCCCAGCTTGGGGTGGGGACTGTTTACCTTAGTGTTACATGTAAAAAGACTTCAATAAGCCCCTCTTGAATGCATTTTAAACAAACTTACCTGTGACCCGAAACTGGCCACAAACACATTGAATATTCTGCCAGTTCAGAAGGACAAATCATGTGTCTTCATAGTGATTTTGGTGAGTCAGGCCAGGAGGGTGGGGATCTATCCTGGGAGAGGTGTTCACATTACAGCTGCTCTCTAGACTCTGGCAGTTTCTCTGTGAGCTGGAGAAAGTCATTTCACTTTCCTCTACCACATTTTCTTATACATTATTCTTTCTTAAACAAGCAGTATGAGGTTTCCTTTTGTATATTACTACAAAGGAATTTTAAAAGTACCTTCTGGAATATGTTTTGCATTTATTAAATAAGGTTAAATAAATACTTTATTATACAGCTTCTGATCACTAAGTAATTCATGCACATCTTGATTTCCCTAATAGAATTTAAATTCTTCATAGAGACTTAAGCTCTTCTTTTATTATCTCGTGAAGTGTTTACCAAAGCAGTGGTCACACAAATGGCAATCATTAAGTAAATACTGCCCACCATGGGGCTCAACATAGTAGTTCTCCAAAGTCAGCGTGTAACAGAATTGTCTCATAAGGCCGTGGGAATAGAACCCCAGGCGTGGTATAGAAGATGGGGCTGTGTGATTCTAATATACAACAAACTCTGAAACCACTAGTTTAAGTAACTTTATGAGTTGTAACAGTGACCACAACAGACACAGGAAAGAGAAAATACTAGTAATGAATATTATAAAAAGTTTAAATTTGGGCTAGGTTATTCCTGACCAGTGTGTTTGTGGGGAATTATTTAACTGCTCCGAACTTAAGGTTCTCTTCCTGACTTCCTCCTCCTCCTCTTTCTTAATATGGAGAAGTTGGAGCAGATTAGCAACTTCCTGATTTTCTTGACTTTCATCTCAGTAATACACTTGAATATGTGAACCAGTACACACCCACACACACTTACACTGAATTGAAACAAAGGGCTTTTTAAAAAATGATGTACTCTAATTTGGCTTTTGATGTAATCTAATTTCTGTTCTATTCTTTTATTCAATTCTAAAATTAAAAATTAAATTTATTTCATATCTACTAGTGAGTCAACTGTGGTTTAAAAAGCCTGGATTTGGTTATTTCTATTGTCTCAGTCTGTGTTAAGATTGTTCATTTGCTGGTGAATAACATGACTGTGACTAAAAGAAGACTGATACCAGACTAGCTGGACTCATATCCCAGCTCTTTCAAGTACTATGTGAATTTAAAAAAAGCTTTTAGCAAAGGGTCCAAGGGAACGAGAAGAGGGCAAAGGGAGGGGATGGGAATCCAGAGGAATGATGATATCTTAAAAACAAGAACCTAATAACCCAAATTTAAAACAGTAACACGTACACGAGGTACTACAGTAATTTTATGTAGTTGTGACTTAATGCTGCATTTATGTGGTTGTTTACATTGCTTGTTGTCATAAGCAAAAGGCACAATGTACTGTGGTGTGTAAGCTTTTGTAATGGCCTATAAGTTTGTATAACTTTGGATAAATTTTAATAAAAATCTATATTAAAAAAGCTTTTAAAATTTTGTGCCAATTTTCTTCATTCCTAAGGTGGAAATGAAACCTATCTTATGGAGTACTTGTGAGATAGTTTCCAATACATGCGAAACTCTTAAAATAGTATTCAGAGTATATGAGGAATTCAATAAATACTACATATTATTATTGCTATTATTTCTCCTAAAACAGCCTCTAGGCAGAAAACTAGGTGAGCAGAAACGAACTCAAAGGGAAAAAAGTCATAAAATTAAATTTTAGACCTCAGCAGCTGCCTTATAATCCCTCCCCCACGGGAAGATAGTAGTTTTATTGAACAAATATGAATGAACAAATTGCTGATACACCCAAATTGCCCTTGCCAAAGAGAACACCAGGTTAAGGTAAACCTGATTTCAGTAACAATAAAATTACACCACACAAAATGGTGCTAAGGCGACCCAGGAGATTTTATAAAGTGCAATTTGACCAATAGTCAGACTTAGAGGAATATGCTTATGAATACACTGCAAGAGATAGGGCAAAGGCAGGTTACATTTTCAGGAACTAATAATAACATAATCTAAACTAACAATATATCAATTACAATGTTTATTAAATAATCTCTATTTTAATACACAAAGTTTACTAGAAGTTACAATGAAATAATGTGTCTTCTTAATACTTAAAGTAACTTTTAAATAAACATACCAGAAATTACACACTTAAGTTAATGTTTCTCTGCAAATAACTTTGAAATATTGTATTTTAATCTTTTATGGATATCCACAAAGAAAATCTATTCCTTTCTGCTTTACTAAAAGCTTATTTGAGAAAATTTATACTTGACTTACATTCTCAGCCCTATTCTTTCCTTCCTTTTTCTTTTCTTTTCTTTCCTTTTTTTTTCTTTTCTGACAGTCTCTCCCTAAGCCTTTTTTTTTTTTTTTTTTTTGCCTTAGTTGGAATTGAACTTGTGATATTCCTCTTGCCTCAGCCTCTCAGAGTGCTCGGATTACAGATATGTACCAGTATTTTGGTTGCATTTTCTACTTCTAAACTTTAAAATAATTATCATTTACTGAGCATCTGCTAAGAGACAAGTACTACTTTAGCCACTTTCTGCATATTATCTCAAGTAATCTTTACTGCCACCTTTGAGTTTCAGACTTTTATTTCCAAGACAGAAGATGTTAATAGACTTCCTAATAAACATAGCTAGAAAGTAACAGAGCCATTATGTAAACATAAGACTGGGCGACCCTAAATTGCACCTTGTTTCCACTACTTTATATGCTACTACTTTCCTGGGTTAGCTGGGAAAAAGTTAAAAATTCTCCAACCCAATCAGTGTCAGCACTTGCTTAGTTTAGTTCCAGAGTGATTTCCTAAATTGTGAAAGGCTGTGGAAGGTTCTCTATTTACCTACCATTTTCTTCTGTCTTTTCAATGTCCAGCCTGGATAGTTTAGGATAAGCTGCTAGTACGCTTTCCAACGAAAGATAATTAAAACAAGAAATGTTTCATTAGCATATAATTTTGATCAGGAACTTTGGTGGATGGATTCAGGATATGTTTTTCAAGGCTGTGTTTCACTCAACCTCTTCCTCTCATCAGAGACGGTTCCTCTAACAAAACGCATTATTCACAAGTATGCAAATACCTGCCAAACCCTCCGTCTTTATTAACTGAGCGTTTCTCAAGTTAGCCTCGCAAATACGAATCTGTTTCTTTCCCAGGATCAGATGCCTTCAAAACCATCAGCTCAACCACTCCCACCATCTAGTGGCAAGAGACAGCAATGAACAGATTTTACATTTCTGAAGATTATTGATGTTACAAAATAGCAAGGACCTGCTTTGTTTTCTAATTGTTGATATTAATAAAAACTATGTTTGGAAAGGAGGAAATAAATACTACCTTTTTTTTCAGTTATTGCTCAGGATCTCCAGACTACTGAGGTCACATGTAGCCATCAAGTTTTTTTTCTTTTGTTAAAAATTATTAACAATTAGGGCTGGGGATTTAGCTCAGTGGTTAGAGTGCTTGCCTCGCAAGCATGAGGCCCTGAGTTTGATTCCCGGTACCAAAAAAAAAAAAAAAATTATTAACAATTTAAAATGTATATACTATTTGGCCAGCATGATCTCAGGCATGTGGAGGACTGACACGTTCTTGTGTAATATATGACCCATATTCGTGAGAAGTATACAACTCAGTTAAGAAAATGGAAACATCACACTGCTAAGAACTAAACACCGTGGTCAGTTACTCACTGCTCCACGATCACCCCAGTAAGTCTCCTCCACAAAGCCCCTAAATGGTGGGAGTGGTCCCGGATCTCAATGTTCAGAGTTCTCTTCTTTTTTCTTGAAATCTCACTTATACGTGATGCTTTTACTACCCTGAAGACTCCCAACTGTGAATATCTAGATTAGATCTCTCTCCGTTCCCAGATATTTATTTCACCATACCTGATGAACACTTAACCTGGGTGTACCATAAATACTCAGATTCAAACTGAAACTGAGAATCTCTACCAAACCTGCCACTCTAAAATTTGCCTTTATATAAACAATCTTGATTTCACTGTGTAGTATGTCCTGTACCCAATTCCTCAAATACAAATTTGTGAATTATCCTCTATTTATTTCTTCTTCTCCCTTCTATATTTAACGAGTCAAAGTCCTAACGGTGTCTTTTCCGCAGTATGATTTCTAATCTACCACTCACTCCATCCTGAGTGCCCATGCGTTATTTCTCCTGTATTTTAGGTTATGTCCTTGATTCTGATATCACCCTTTTCCAAGTTCTCTTCCTCTCTGCTGTATAACATGAATAATTGTCTAATTTGCAAGTCAGGTTATATCACTCTCCTCTTTAAATTTCATAATCATCCCTCATTACTTGAAAGGTGAATTTCAGTCTGTACTGAAGGTCCTTCTTTGCCACTTTTTTTTATTGCCCAGACCATGACATATTATATGTGTATATCTCCAAATTTATAAATCGAAGTATAATATGTAAGCAACTTAAAGACATGTTCTTTTTTGTATCCTTAAGGCATAACATAGACCCAGCACACTGTAGAAGGTCAAGGAGCTTGTAGTAAATAAATGAATGAATGAATGAATGAATAAATAAATAATTCAATAAACACATAAGAAATTTTATGAATATGAAATTTACTGAATCTCAGAAATACTGAGATATTCTTAAGGTTACACAGGTGAAAATGTCAAGTCAGTATTCAAACCTATATTTGTTTGGCTCCAAATCTCAGGATGTTTTACAGTAAGCACACTACATTCTGCTTGGAAATAATGCAAACTTTTACTGGGATGGTATCTGTGGACACAAGGAGAGGTAAGACCACCAAGACATTTAAATGCAAAGATAAAAAGAGACCAGGATGAAGAAAATACCAAAAGTAATTCCAAAATTTACAGTTTAGCATATTGGAAAAATATACTTATTATCCCAAAATAAAACATTAATAATAATAAGATCTTCCATTTTTGTACATTTCTTATGTACAAAATTCTGAGAGAGAAACTTGCATAAATGTTTTTCACTTAAACTTCACAAAAGCATATAGGTAGATGCCATCATTCTAGAAATAAACAAACCAGCTTATAGAAGTTATAGCTTGAGCAAGCTCACACAGCTAGTGAATAGAGGTCTTGGTATTTAAATCCAGCTGCAGTTGATTCCAGGGCTAGAATGAAGCTTTATGCTGTGCTTTTTTATTCTTTGTGTTAACTGCAGTCTATGTGTCTTCAACAGTTTTCCAAAAGTATATGTGTCTAACCAGAACATAATTTCATTAAGGAAAAGGATTCCATGACCAAATACACCTGGAAAATACTTTGGACTAACCATGTCCCCAACCTGAGGTTTATATTGCACAGTGTCAAATTAAAAACTGAAAATTTTTCAGTAAGTTAATGGACTTAACTCCCAAAATGTGTTAAAGCATTCATCTCCTCTTTTTGACAAAATCCCACAAACATGCTTTGGGAAATGTTAGTCTAGTTTCTTTGTAGACACCAATGAAGTAGTAAAAAGGAAAAAACAAAGTAAAGCAAAAATAAGAGGTTGTCCATTTCACAGGACCTTACCCACTTTGTAAGAGCAATAAAAATGGTATATCTACAGAAATGCACAATGTGTGGTTCAACAAAAACTTATTTAGAACTATAGAGTAAGAGATTTTAAACTACTAAGTAGGCAAGACTCACCAACTCTGTGTACCAAAAGACATTACGATCAGATGGAGTTGGAGTCCGAGTTGGGTAAGTGTTAACAGGAAAGGCTTTGTAGAGGAAGAGGGTTTAATGTAATAAAGTTAATAATAGTTTTCTATGATAAGGACCTTGTAACTAGTAAAAAAATGGTAAGATGTTATCCTTCTGCCTACAATTCTGTATAGCAGCATCCTAAACCTTGAGATTTCTTCCCATGATTTCCCAAACTTGCACTGCCTACTGATTCTCCAATGTTTTCCTGGATGTACTCAATAAGAGTTCAATTATCCAAGGGGATGGAAGTCTATCTTAACCCTGCTAACCACCACATCCCACTAAAGCTTCCCAAAACTCTTTACACTACTTTTAGTGAAAATTAGAAAACAAAATCTTGATTCATCTCATTAAAGGCATTCTCACCATCCTACAGCTTCAGTCTCCCCTGTACTCATTGATTCTATAATAACTTTGACCATTTTTCATGTAACCTAGGAGACGCTGCCAATTTAATTGCAAGATACCACAGATTTCAGTACATGTCTACATTTCAGATCTTTTAATACATGGCAAATTTTGAGGGTCAGAATGAATAAAATTCTGTATCAATAGTCATTAAGGTAAGGAAGAAGTGGCCAACAGTTAACTCTATTCTCTCTTTGCTCTCTCTCCTCACAAATACTCAGTATAAGGTACTCTTCTGGGGGCATGCGGTCCCACAGTATTTAAGTCAGAATAATGTGATTTCCCATTGCAGAATAAATAACAAATAACCATAATTCAAAGTCCCCCAGCAGAATAATATGCATATTTAAATCCATGTTTTATTGTGTGTTCCATCACATAGTGAATGCAGTAGGCACTCAATTAACATTTACTGAACAAACTTAAACTGAAGATAAAATTCCCATACTTTATTATAGGCCACTTTCTCTTGTGGAAGATTCTAGGTAGCATTTGAAGAGAAAGTATCACCATCTTGTGGCAAGGAAAATAAATTCCCTTGAATTCACAGCTAAATTGTATTTCTCCTTCCAACTCCATCCTTCACACAGGCCCAGGCTCTCTAATGAAAACAGCCTGAGCAAGCCCATTTATCACACAGAGAGCTGGTGGGCACCAGAGACAGATGAATCTTAGTGCTGAGACTTCAAGTGATCCATGCTGATGGGAGAAATGATATCAAACCCGCAACAAAGAGATTACTCAGCTAACGATTCAGAGCCTGCTCAATGCAGCATTTTCACTGTTATCTAGCAATCTCACACTCTGCTTACTCGTGCAGTATGTAAATTCCTCATTAATATCAGAGAGCCACATTTTTTCTCAGTAGGATCCTGGGGACATTATCTGATTGTGTGCTTTGCCTCCTTACTTTGCTCCCTTCTAGTGCTTGGCCCAAGAATACCACCAGACAAATCAAAGGAAGAACAAAATTGAAAATATGACAGGTCTAATTGAGGATTTATAAATTCTTTACATTTTCTTGATTCTAGTAGGCTTCCTTTACGGAAAAATAACACATTAGGTTTTAATCAAGGCAGGTTTTTCAAATACTTGAATTGTGATAATAACTCTTTGACAACTTGCTTATGAAATATGTCCTGTGTTACAAAAATTCATGTGCCTGATACCAGACACTGTAGTCCTGAGCTGCAAAAAGCTTATAATGGCTAGTGAGAACCTCACGGACATCCCTTTCCAAATACATTTGTAGCTTTAGGTTGGTAGCCTGAAGTCAGCTATGATGAAAGTATTTGAGCCACAACATTAGTAAACCTTACCAAATGGCACTTTTTTCCCCAGAAAAATTGTACACATTTATTTATATCATTATTGCTGATAGAGAAAACATACATGGAGTATCTTTCTCAAGACATTATCAAAGTGTATCTTGTTAATATAAAGGTCACTTCTTTAGAGTCATGCGAAAAAGGACTGACCACACCCCAAAGCTACCTCCTGCCCTGATTGCAGAAGCTCTGAATCGACTCATCTTTCCTTCATCTTCAAAGTTCCTCAGGTACTACACCAATGAACTGGTAGTTCCCAAACTGGAAAAAGACCTATTCCAACCTTAGTATTTTACATCAGGGTTTATTATTTATACATGGCTACTTTTAAAACTGATGTAAAGTCCTTCAGTTAAAAAACTACATCACACACAAGCTTAGATATTGCATGGTTTCTCTGACATGAGAAACCCAAATTATAAATAAAGAGCAAAATAAATGACAAAGAACAGAAAGTAGGGAGATTGGTGTTTCTCAAATGAGAGGGTGTCAAGAGACGAGGGAAGGCAGGAGAGGAAGGAATGGGGCGAAAAGGAATTAAGATGCGTTATGCACATGTACCAACTCCACACACAGTAGACATTATGTACCGAAAACATGTATTACTAAAAAAAAAAAAATGCCACAGTGAAACCAAAAAAATTAACAAAACTTTCAAAAAAGAAGAGAACGAGAAATTAGAAAGGAACTAAATATAACAGATAACCCAAGTTAAGGAAAATTGAATTTGAAGACTTTTAATTCTGAGATACCTGGAGAGCAAGAGAGAAAGCAGAAAAAGGGAAAGTTCCATCATTTTATATATATATATATATATACATATATATATATATATATATATATATGTATATATATATATATATAAAAAATACATATATATATATGAATCTAATTATCAGAAAAAGCAAACATTTGCCCCAACTCTAATATTTTCCAAATAACTATAGAGCAGCATAATAAATGACAGTATAATTACCCAAACTTGTTGAATGTTCAGGTGATTATTCATCATGTACATGCTGAAGATCTAATATACAAAATGAAGATCCCATAATTGGTTGCTTTTATTGTTTTGTTCATATTTACTTCTGCAACTAAGCTAGCTGCAGACTAGCGCTGATCATGCTGTACAGCCCAAAGCCTTTTGGAAGCCATGCTACAGAGCTGACTGAAGAGGAAGCATTGGGTAGGGAGAAGGACAAGCTGAGAGGGAGAAAGGGAAAGAAAGCTCCCTGGAAGTTCTCACAGGGAGTCTTTCAGCCACTCAGAAAGGATGAACCTGAGACGTAACTGCTTTCAATGCAATCCAGTCTCCCAGCTCTGCCCTTTCTCAATTTAGGGTGCTCAGCATACAGAGGAGGGATCAGGATTTGTTTACAAAGATGAAAGGGTCCCTAAAGAGGAAATATGTTTATCGAAACAAAGAAAAGAATCATTGATTCCTAGATTTAAGAAGATACTGAGTTCATCCTTATGCTAAAGGAGTTCTTCCTACAAAACCACTGCCAGGTCATCATCCAGATCTTGAAGGTTTCTAGGTACAAGACGTAATAGTCTGCATGAAGCAGACCACCTCTTTGTGCAGCTCTAACTGTCAGGAGTTAGGGGTTTGCAATTATCTCAATTATATATTCCTGTCTTTCATGCACAGAGGATCTGCTTCTGCACTCTGCGTCACACCAACGTCATGTCTTCCACATGACAGCTCCTGATGTACAAAGGGAAGTCTCCTACCCCCAACTCTTAATCTTTTCTCCTCCAGGTTAAACATACTCATTTCCATCAACCATCCAAAGATTTCCAGAGAAACTCTTAAAGGTGTACAATGAATCCTAAAAGAATAAAATTATGCTATTTTTACATATTTTATAATATTTACTGGGATTTAACCAGTGGCCTAATATTTTAATTTATTGGTAATAATTACACCTAGCTTCTTTGATAAAAGAGTTTTAGGAAAGCAGAGTGTTTAAAGTGTACCAAAATTTAGAACTATGGTGAATATAATTACACATTTATTTTGACACTGTGGCAGTGTAAGAAGATCCCAGAGAAAGTGGGAGCCACTTTAGTGGCACAGCTATAAGCAAGTGCTGGTGAAAAAATATTCTGGCCAGTAAAATAAAAGACAAGTTCCTTTAGCCGTCTATAGGCATTAATCTTTTTCCCATTTCAATGCTCTTCAAATACAGCTTTAACTCTATTTCTATTTTTCTTTTTAAACTTTAATTAGCATTTATAAGTTTTTTATTCAAAGGATGCAATCCAGTAGAGCCAGTTTAGTAAAGAAACAGGTAACCATGGAGCACAGAAAATTCTTAGTTTCATTTAATTATCCATTTTTGTCAAAATACCACCTATTGAGGAATTCTTTAAAATTAAATACAAAGGTAGAAAGTGTTGGGAAAAGCACAATATGAAAGAGAAAGCATTTTTGTAGGCAATTTCCTCTAGGTTAAAATACAGTTGATGCGCCAACTCACACATTTTCCCTTTTAGTTTAGACAGTAAAGCAGTCATTAGGTGGATCATGATATATTTGCTTCCTTGATTTTATCTGGGACCAGGAATGCTGATGGAGAGGAGAGACAGCATTTGAGCCAAACCATGATGTATCCTCCCCTTTTCTAAAAAACGTCGGTGGCTCAGTTTCTCTTTAAATCATTCAGCCTTGGAACTTTCCTTACCCACACTCAGCAGCTAAAAGGAATTTCCGGAAATTCGACTAAAAATATGTCTCATAAATACCAGGTTAGTTTTCAAACTACAGAAAGACTCCTTGGCAACCAACGTCTGCCATGGCGCTTTAAAAGAGCTTCATTTAATCAGGCAGCAAACAGCTGCTTTAGCAATGAATACTGCCCACCATCACCAGTTGTGAAATCGAAAGAAAAATGAAACTGACCTTAAGAGGAGAAATGTGAGACTGTAAGACGTATCCGTGGACATTTTCTATTTGAGACAGGTTCTTTTCTGATACATGTACAAGTTCTGGACCTCTCACTTCATGAGTTAGCCGAGGTAAGGAATGATCATGTGGAGCATCCTCATCTTGGTATCGATACTTCTAGGCAAAAAAGAAAAGAAAGAAAAAGTATCAGTGTCTGCAAAGAGTATAGTCTGACTTCACGTTCTACATAAATTATCGGGCACAGCTTACGTCTATTACTTATTCACCAAACACGCTTTGTTGCATATCTGTTTAATGATCACCATGAACCTGCTGAATGCAACTGAACCAACCATCAATATCAACTGAAGTTAGGACTTAATTTTGCCTGATGATATGCTCTGTTTATGAGCTATGAGACAGGTGATAATAAAGGAAATGAGAAAAGTCCCTCAGTAGAGGGGGAAGCGCCCCTCCAAATGACCAGAGTTGCTAAGTAAGGGCTAAATCTTTAGGTCATGGATAGAAAGCAAAAACGTGCCAAATAAGAAAACAGAATTCAGAAATATCCTATTCAGAAAATTTAATTCTGTTTCAGAATTTGTAAAAGATTGAAGTTCACCTAGAAAGGAGAAAAAATGTGCCACGCATATTTTTTATTGTCTAAAAGGGATGACCATTTACTCTTCCCTTATTTCATCCTCTGTGAATGTATTACTGGGGTTAGTCAGATTCTAGGACAAAAGATCACAACAGCTAGAAATGAAGCTAACTTTCAAAGACTTCAAACATCAAAGCAAAGGGTCAGCTTCTACTTAAATGATTCCTGAGAGAAAAATATTTCGTTCTCTCTTGTTTTCTTTCCTTCTTGTCTTAACTATCATCTTCCTATATGCTCAGAACAGTAAGAGATATGGCCAAGATCCTGGTTTGAGTCTTCCAAGCAAATTGCAGAAAACTGGCAGGAAGGGAAGAGGGTCAAAAGGAGAAATGGCCTGTGAGGTCACGTGCTCGGGCACAGGGTTAACCTGCATCCTGAGGGCTGGCTGGGTCTCAAGGGCACCGTCTCTCCCTGCGTCTCACCCATTTGGCTTTGGAAATGTTTCTTTAAAGTCTCATCATTTCAAGGCTGTTGGCTTATGTCACAAAGAAAACAGAAAACATTCTATAGTTGACCCCCAACCCAGCTAATAATGTCTTTGCCTTGCTTTGTCTTTGTGCTCAGTACATCTGCTCAAATCCATGCAAGCCAGAACCATCTTGAGCTACCCAGAATCCCAACTCGGGAGCGCACACCAGATCCATACGCTGGGGGTCTCCTGCACTATGTGGAGAGTGCTGCCATGAAGCACAGTAGACAATAATAGACTAGGAAGTTGGAAATCTTTCAATTTGTCACAAATAAAAATCTGAGTTATCTCTATTGCTCCATAAAAAGTGCTCTACTTCCCCCTTGCAGCAGCAGTTGGCAGTGTACTGATGAGAGAAGAAGGAAAGAAGAAAAAAAAAAAAGATGAGGGGAGAGAAGAGAAAGTATCAAGTCAAAAGCTGAAGATGGCGAGAACATGTTTACGTGCTCATGAGCAGTCGGTAATATAATCCCTAACAATTAATGACTACTATCCATGAACCCTTTGCTAAAATTGTTAAAGAACTTATCCTATTTAAGACTTACAGCAACATTATAAAGCAGGTGCGAATTAAGGAATGATTACCATTCCTTACAGAAAGCCTGATATTTAGGAATTACAAAAGAAACTTGTTGAGTTCCTCTATTTCTGTTAGCTATGCTGACAAACAGCATCCCTTTTTTTTTTTTTTTTTTTTTTTTTTTGTGGTACCGGGGATTGAACTCAGGCCCTTTTGCTTGCAAGGCAAGCACTCTAATCACTGAGCTAAATCCCCAGCCCAAACAGCATCCCTTTTGCCGACTCCCATCTCCCCCTCTGATCTAAATTCATGCAGGCAGGAACCTTGACATTCACCTTCGTCCTCCTCGGAGTGATCAAGCCATATGCCATAATGCGTGTGTCCAATCTACTGGGGCTGATGGACTACTGCTGTTGAAAGAAAACTTCTTGGTTTTAAAAATGTGCTTTGGCAGAGGGTAAAACATATTTCAGGAAAAGTGTGAAGTCAGTAGGAAAATGAAATACGTAAGAAATTTGCAAAGGAAGTGATGATGCCTTGGAAATATGTGAATGCAACTCAGAAAATAGAGAAAACCAAGGCTATGAAGGAAGCAGTCTGAAAAAATAAACTTTGTGGAAATAAAGGGTTTTCACTTCATCAGAAAACTGTAAAAGTTTACGTTCCACAGTTGAGCACTCTCATCTAGACCCTGCCAGTCACCCTTTCACATTGAGAAAGATGGTTTCTTTTCAAACACTTTGATAACTATTTTTAGAAATTTCACTTTGTTAAGACCTGTGGAATATGCAGCCAGCAGCCTCTTCTCTAGCTCCTTCTTTATCCCCTGAGGTCTTGGAATCAGGGTAGCATCCTCTTCATGCCCCTCCTACATTTGCTCTCCAACCCGCCACCTCTCTTTTAGGATGGAAAATGTGGATTTAAAAAAAGAAGAAAGAGGAAATAAAGGAATGTTTAGTGTAGTGAAGAGATAGGTATTTATATTTACTTTTAAATTTAAAATAAATAGATTTCTTCCCTTTTTCATTTCCATTTCATTCCCGGAGAATGGCTCTGTAATGGCCACAGACCTGGGGTGGCAGAGGGTTAGATGGGGGAAACTGGGAAGAGGGAGGGCAACACAGACTGTACTTAATTTTTACTTCACTTCCTCAGAGAGACCTGGCTTCCCAGTTTAGGAGGCTGTCTTAGCCCTGTCACACTTCTCTCAGCCTCAGGCTTTCAGGGCGCCTGTACTTACTCTTCATGGAGTTCGACATACCTTTATTTTACATTCTTTTTGTGTGCCTGTGTGCTTATTTGCTCCATGTTTGCCTCCTCCATTGAACAGACACTCCCATGGAACCAGGGACCCAACCAGCTCAGTCCACTCTTCTCCTGTGCCTGCTACCTAGTATGTACTCAGTAAATGTTTACTGAGTGAAAAAGAAGTCTAGACAAATCTATCTATCTTCAAAATCTATTACTCAAAGAGTTAATAAAAGAGGACAAAATTGTGCTGATCACACACGTATATTCCCCAAAGGAAAATGCCCTTTAAAAAGCTGAGCCACAGTAGGCCATAGAGTTGGTCCAAAGGACACTTGAAAGAGGAATTTTTTCCCCCCAGATTTAGGACAAGATATAAGCGCAGATATGAGAGATGAAAAGCTCTTCCAGGTGCTCCATTTGAATTTTTCAAACAAAATTCACAAATGAAAGGAAATACTTTCCTGTTTTTTTGCTACAAAGAACAGGACAAGCCAGGATGTTAATTAAATTACAAATCAGCTGTCTGCGTGCAGCTGACAGGGCTTTGTGTGCTTCCAAGCAACGTCAGATATTTTAAACACTCTGTAATTACCTTCAATGGAGAAGCTGCCAGGAAGGAGGCTTTCATGAATATTTAATGAATCTTCAGATTCTTTTTAAAGAACTGATGATTTAAATAATCATGAGAGAACACACTCTCAGTGCTGCCCTCCATCTGTTAAGTGAAGACACTGGAAAGGCAGCCTGGTGGGATGCGCAGTTCCTTCCCTAAAACTCCAGATGCAGCCCAGTTCTGGGCAAGGTCAGTATCACCCAAAAGACATAACTGCAGAAGTAAGAAGAACTCAAGCTCTCTGAGCAAGACAATGGAACCGCAGCCCTATGTCCTGGGACAATAATAGGTATGGTCTTTTAAAATGAATTTGTAGAGGGTATCACACACACAGGTTGTTTTGTTTTACAATTTTCAAAGCATTTTCAGAAACTATGTCTCAATTAATCTCTCAAGAATTGGATTAAGAAGATACTGTTGCTGTGATTTCCAAATGAGAAAACGGGATCAGAGTCCCCAGAATGCTAAGTAAACAAGTCTGGGTTTCAAACCAACCCCGTCAGTTCTCTGACTTCAAGATGCAGTCACTATATTGGAAAATGAATGAATTCTGGCTTTAGAAACTAGAGAGCTTGAGTTCAAATTTTCATTATGCCACTTGCTGGCTGGAGGACATCTGTCAGGTAGCTGGATGTCCCTGAGCTTCAGGTGATTGACGCTGCAAGCCAGGAATACAGTGCCTACCCCATGCAAGTACAGTAGGAAGTTTAAACTTAAAGGAGACACTGTATCCCTGACACACGGCAGGTACTTAACAAGTGTTAATGCTCTCCTTTCTTAAAGTCGCAACACCTTTGTGCTTCGCAAGTTACTCATAAAAACAGTACACACAAAGGACACCAAATAGGGTCCCTAAGAGTGAACTTTTCAGATGGCTAATTCTGACAATGAGGAAAAATGTGAACAGTCCCTCGCTTGGAGCCTCCGAATATGTCTATAATTTTTCCATTCCTTAATCACTGAACTAAAATAACTCTCAAAAATTTCCATTCTCTGGTAGTGGCTGACAATACAAAGTTCTAGAGACTCTGCTGCCCGGATCAATTTCAGTTTATTCACATGATCTTGGGCAATTTACTAAACTCTCTGAGACCTTACATCTTCACTGTGAGAGTAGATTTGTTCCTACACCACAATATGTTTGAGAAGACCACGTTGGGTAAAGCATGGAAGGCTTGTAGCAAAATGTCTGTGACCTACGTTGTAGTCTCTTAATATCAGCTATGATTATTTTACTGAAACATAAAGTATTTTAGTAAGTGAATAAAATGAGCTTAGAAATATAAAAAACAACCAATTTCAGAAAAAAATATTGCCTTATAGTTTTCAGTTTCTTCAAAGATTACAACTGCAAATCCTCCCACCAATACATAAGAGATAGACCTTATGTTCTAGTCTCACAACTGCACCGGACCCAATTCTTGAAAACTTTCTTCTTCTATTTTTTTATTCAACAAGAAGCTGTTGAACACCTACTATGTATAAGGCACTGTATTAAAGTGCTAGGAACACAACAGTGATTAAGAAAGATATAGCCCCTTCTTGACCTTCATTTTTAGTATCCTCTCTACTTCTAATAACATATACAACTGTTTTTCATCTGGCTAACATTCCATCTTCAAAGTTGTTCCTATACGATTTCTTTCCACATGTTCCCCTGGGCAGATCTCACTAGTATTCTTTTTCCAAGCTCACAGGAGTGACACACTGAGATCCTCTTTTTTTTTTTTTTTTTTTTTTTTTTTTGCTATGTATTTATGTATGTACTTTTCTCCCAGGAATAAAGAGTTTGTGATTCATTACCATACCACCAGCAAGCATTCTTCCTGAAAACCTGTGGGTGCTCAAGAAATACTCTGGAACTGAACAAAATCTAATGGAAATGTAACTTCCTTGTAATCCCACGTATTCCCTCACACCTGGAAAATCCAGAGAGCAGCATTTTTCAAGAAAACGGTCTGGATTCAGAAGGAGATCTGACTACTGAACACCACCTTGTAAGAGGTACAGCAATAAACTGGAAAAACGGATTCACTTTTCCAAGCACAGATTATAAAGTGGAGTTATTTCAGAAGCATGCATCTAGTGCGGAGAATTGTGTTTTATCCAAACGTTAAGTTGCATATGTGAGGTACCTGAAAAGGAATGTCAGCTGGTGCTTCTGGAACAAAAGAGCTGTAAAATGAACAATAGGAACAGAAAAGAGAGGTGGTAGTTATGGTGGGGCGTAGTCGCATTGGCTTTGGTAGAGCTCATGTCTGGGTGTGTCTGGTGGAGCAAGGAGGCATGCCCCTAAGGTCTATGTCTGGTCCCTTTCCGCTTGCTCTCTGCTTCTGTTCCCAGGCTCTGCTTTCTGGCCTCCTTAAACTAAGCATCTTTGCTCCACCAAGCCCTTCCTCCATACTTCTGTCTTGGAACCATCCAGCTTTGGCTGAATCCCCTGCAGCTGCAAGCCAAACTGAAATTCTCTTCCTTTCAGGTGTGTTGGGTATTATGTCAAGGGATGAGAAGGCTAACTAATACTGAACAATGGTACCGAGAGTGGGCTCACTGCTGTAACTGTACCTGACCATGTGGTTTAGAAGCCTTCACAACTTATTTGTGGGAGGAATTTGAAAAGGTTTAGAGTAGCAGCCTAGAGAAGCTCTAGAATGCTGGAAGAGAGTCTGACAGCTGATTCTGGTCAGAGCTCAGAAGCCCAGAACACTGAAAGGAATGCAGACAGAAAGGCCAGGATAAGGAAGTTTCAGTTGGGAACAGGGACTCCATTGACAACTGGATTAGAGACCATGTGAGTTACATGCTAGCAGAAAATGTATCCACATTTTACCCATGTCCTGAGTCTTTGTAGAAGATTGAGATGAAGAATAATAGGCTATTTGATTTGGCAGAAGAAATAAAAAGGCAGCCCAATATTCACGTTGAGCGTGGCACTGCTGGCTGCTTTTTGCCAGATTTGTAGCTTAGAATTTGGGGCAAAAAACAGAGCAGAATAATTGGAAAAAAAAAAAATTTTGGCCCAGAGAAACCATATATAAAGTTGGAGCCAAAAAAGTCATGGCTGCTGGAGAGATTAGTGTCATTTGAAAGGAACCAAGTACTTTGTACAGGGACAAGAAATATGATGGCTTCAGGGCATTGCATGCAACTTGAGCAAGACCCACTCATCACAGATTGAAAGGTGAAAAAGTGTAAATCTTTTACTTGAGAACAGAATTGATGAATCTCTCACTCAAGAAGACAAGCCTGGAGAATTTGCTCCCCAGGATTTATTTCAGTATACTCAACCATCCAGGCACTCAAGAGTCTGATAAAGCCATGGTCCAAGGTGGCCTGGCTACTGCTCCCACAGACAGTAGAGCCTGGTACTGTCTATTTGATGCTGTTTTACCAGTATGAAGAGAGCAAGAGTTGTGGAGTCAGGGAGGCTTTCAACCAGATTTCCAAGAAAAGCCAGGCAAGAAGCCCCTGTGAGGGCAGCGTGTGAAGCTGTGGGGATGAAGCCAAAGATTCAGTGGAGACCCCGGGGATTTGGAAATGCGGGAACATGGAACATCTGCCAAGAAAAGGTGCAGGCTGCAAGTGATGCCAGCCCAAGAGGCTGTGCAGGCTGTAACTGGTAAGGCCGTAGGGGTGGGCCACCTAAATCCTCTGGAACTCATCGACATGTGCCTCGATGCCAGATATGGAGTTACAGGACTTACAGTTTACCTGAGTGGATTTTGGTCTTGCTTTGGTCCAATTCTTTTGTGTTCTGCTCTCCCTCTTTTTTGGAATGGGGATGTTCATCCTGTGCCATTGGGAGTATGCAATTGTTTTATTTTTATTTTTTATCTTTAGAGAGGTTCACAGCTACGAGTTGGCCTTCAGTCTCAGAAGAGATTCTGATTTAGACTTCTGAAAACTGCTGGCACTTTTGAGACTTGGGGAGGGGTTGTTGCATTTCTACTTGTATACAGGATAGCTTTAGTAGGTGGAAATATGAACTACTATTATCTTTATTTGAAGGTGAGCATGATTTAAGGAAATCTGTTTAGGTATGAAGCTGACAAAGAGGGGATATAGTGGTTGGGGTAGAGCGTCAGCCTGACTGGTTTTTGGGTCCACCGGGGGATTGGTGGAGCAGACTCTGGGGTGTGTCTGGGTCAGTCACGGAGGCATAGCTTTGGGGTCTTTATTTGCTCTATTGCCTTTTCTTCTCTGGCACAGTTCTATTGTTCTGCTTCCCAGCCTCCATAAACTAAGTATCTTGACCCCACTGTGCCATTCCACCATGGTATTTCTGCCTTGGAGTCAGCCAGCTGCAGGCTAAGTCCCCCTAAACTGAAAGCCAAAATAAGCTTCTCCCTCTCTAAACAATGGCTGTCAGGTGTTGTGCACAATGATGAGAAGACTAATAGAAGGGGAACTGGGTGAGTTCCCTCTTTTCCTTTCTCTGCCAGCACTGAGTAAGAGCAACACAGGAATCACAATATACGAATGAGGCCTCACTAAGGATTCTTAACTGAGAATCCCTAAACCAAGTTGAGACACACACAAGTGTACAAATCTCAAGTAAGTACAAAAAATACTCTAAATCATATGCAAGGCAGGGACCAGGTCTGGTCAAACACACACTACTATGTTGATAATATTTATCGGTAGGATACTGTTAACTTCATTCTTTGAAATGATGAATATGTAATACATAATCAAGTATTCATTTTCCTGAAATGGAGAAAGTCCAGCATATTATAAGCTTTGCAGTAAGGGAAAATTCTCCAGCCCCATAAATGGTTCATCCAAGTTCAGTTGAGTTAATTTTGAAAGTTGAATAAAAGGAAGTGATTGCCAGCTGACAAAAGGAGGAGGGAGGAGCTATAAATGAATTTACTGGGAGGACCAGACTTGACATCAAATTGCTTTGGTACCAAGAAATCAAAGCAATGATTTGGGAACAAACCAGACAATTAGTTTGTCCATTTGAAGCATAACATCAAATGCTGTCTGAGTAATTCTCCAGGGTTCAGTGCCACTGGATTCATTCGAAGACAGTGAGCCCCTGTGGGCAGTCACGGTCTGACTCAACCCACCAGCTGTGCGATGCTGCCACATCTGTGAGAGTCACTCTCTTCTGAAGCCCAGATGCCTGTTGTGCACAGTGTGCCTAGTGCCCCGAAAAGAGGAGATGTTCACTTCAGCAAAATGGTTAGTCAAGGGATAAAAACTCTCTACATATTGGTTTCCTGGGTTTCACTGCTGTTTCTGCTACTAAGAAACAACGTGGCTTCAGGCAAATATGGAAGATCTCGGAAACTCAGACTCTTCATTTTTAAAATTAGACTAATAATACATGACAGTGTTCTGACAGTAAATTTTACTTCAATGGTACATTTCAGATGTACCTAGTGATAACATTCAACATAGGGGATTTGTACCTGTACATGGTATATCTTGTTGTTTCTTTTTTTCCCGTTCCCCTCCCCTCCCTTCATCCCTATGTGAAACCGATGAAGTAACATGCACAAACATACAGCCTGACTCCAAGATTTAGCTGTTTTGAACTGTGTTGCTATAAACACGGGTAGGAATGTAATACTGTAATATGATGTCTTTAACTCTTTCAGGAAGATACCTAGGGTAATAGCTGGGTCAAATGGAATTTCTAATTTTGGTTTTTTGAAGAATCTCTGTACTGATTCCATACTAGTTGCGCTGGCCCTTTTGAACCTCTAGACCTCAGAACCCATCTGTGGATTTGGTTTGGCACCTGTCTGACCTTTCTACCTGTATCAACCTTTCCGAGAAGGGCCCACCTATCCTCCTCAATCTAGAACATGGCCCGAACTCTTTGTGACTGGCTGTGAGCCTGGTCCTGGGGTTTTCTGCCTGACCAGCTGACAGACACTTCACGGGTGGCATTGTAGAAACTAACATTGTTCCTAACAGGGAGTTCCATCACTTATTCATCCAATGATTTAAGTTTGTGATCTCTTAAACCCTAAATTTACATGCTAGGAATATATGTAGAAGCAAAATCAGAGCAAATACTTAAGATCCCTTTAATTTAAATTGTGATTGGGTTAGGTAATACATCTTTTAGTCTAAGTTCACTTTTCCTTTACCTAGCAGCAGGCATGGGCACCAGTTCTCTCCAGAGGAAGACACCAGTCGGTCTAAGTAGGAACCACTCCAAACTGTCTCTGGCATTGATGGAAATAAGCGTGATTCAGCAAGCTACATTGCCCAGCTACCTTTGTTACAAAGCACATCATTCTGAACTGGTGCCTGTGACAAGGTTGCTGGTGAAGGATTGAGGCTGGAAGTACAGTCTTGACCCTGTCCTCATTAACAATGGGTTCCAACCACAGAGGAGTCTTTGGCAATCAGAGAGCACTAGAAAAGGATGAAACTTTCTCATATAAAGTTGCTTTATAAGGCACGCTTGGTATAGTGGTTTAAATAATCTCCCAAATGATATTTCAAAATAAAATGTTACTCAAACATAAAATCTGTTTTGCTCATATTGTATTATTAAGGTATCAGCCCCATACCAAGAAAACTCTGAAACTTAACTGTCTTGTCTTGAGATGCCGTTGGAGTTGATGGTATGTTTCAGACTAATGTGTGTGATATGACTTGTATATGCAATAACAATTAAAAGTATTAATTTATATCTAAAAGAAAATTAACAAAATCACCACTATTTTATTTCTCCTTCAACTTAGAAGCAGAGAGAAATTATATAACTTTTCACACAACCTGTAGGTAAACTGAGTCGTACCTCATTATCTGTAATTCCTATCATTAAATCTCACACCATGGTGACTTTCAGGTATTGTATATTTCTTATTCTCTGACTCAGATATTTCTTCTGAGTATGGTAGGTATTTAGGCCACTAGGTTTAAAAAATTGAGGTCTTCAAGCTTCCTCTTTTGCGGGACCAATGAATGCAATTAGAAAAAGTTATGAAGAGAAATAACCTGGTTAACAATACTGTCATTTTCCTGGTCAGCAACTACAACACTAAACAAATGAAGTTGATTCTTCTATGTACTGGTCCTCTCCTGTCTTCCGGAGTAGGGTCCATCTAAACACGGCGGCAGAATAGGATTCTTAATATCAGAGTGGAGGCCAAGATGGTTAGATTAGTCTGAAAATCCCTGAGGAAGGTAGTGCAGCTATAGCCACAGCCACCTCGGAACTCCTCTGGCACAGAGGAATTTGGGGCATTTTTCCACGGGGATGAGTCTAACACAAGTATGAAGGATACTATTTCAGTAGGAATTTTGCTCTTTTCTTTTTGTTCATTTCCATTGCTCATTCCCTCAACTGGCCTTGTTTCCTTTCCCCAGAATATTTGCTTGCTATTTTCCTTCCCAATCACATTACTTTGCTTCTATGCACTCCAGCATATCAGCCTTCTTCTGCCTACCGCTCCAGCTTGTCCCACCCAGGTCATCTCTGGGTTTTAATATCTGCCTTTTTGCTACTTCGTCACCTTCCAGCTTCAGTTATGATGCCGTCTCATCCAGGATTGTCAATTACTTGTCCTCTTCCCCCATCAGTCATTTGCTCCCTATCTCCAGGTGGGAGTCACGACCCACAACCACCTGAGCACACAGAACATATTTATTCTGTTTTTGTCTGCTTATTTCATTGTTTACTTTCATGGACCTTAGGATCTTACAATGCAAGAAATGAGCCTTATTTATTGCTGTAGTAATCTGTGCGGGGTATTTAGCAGATGTTAAATAAATATTTGTTAAATGAACAGTCACCTAGGAATTTGTTTTTACTGGTATTCTCCCGACAACTACTACATTGAACAAATCATTCCTAGATGTACCTTCTTTAAAAACAACTTTATCCATATGAAAAATTCTTCAGCACTTTGCTACTGCTCCAGAATAAAACAGGGACACTTGCTGTGCGGTTAGCACTACTCTCGATTTCTTGCTGAAGTCCTATTTTCTACTGCAGCTTCTTAGCTCACTCAGATTCCATTCAGACTAGCCAAACAGCTCTTTGCTGATGTCACCAGATCTTTCCCACCATCCTGTCTCATGGCTTCTTCTAGTTTAAGTGACGCTCCACCAATCACAGTAGGGGAATACTTTGCTTTTTGATGCTTTGCTCACATATAACCCTCTCCACAATCGCTCCTGATCATTTCCCCCAAATGAGGTTTGTCCTTTCTTTACTTCATTCTGCTCTGACAATGAAATCATCCATCACTGAATTTATATTTTTTATCCACCGCCCCTTTCACTGACCACTGACAGTGAATCACCAAGACTCTGCCATACTCACTCATAACACTCTAGAGAGACAGCACCATCCTGGCCCTCACTGAGCTCCCTTTTCAGTAGATGAGACTGACAAAGCTTTTCATCCTAAAATGTCACTGTTAGGATATATCCTGATTTCAGAGATATTAAATATAAAATGTGCATCTTAGAATTGATGAAACACTATATTAAAATACACTATACATGGAAGTGGACTTACTCTAGATTTGAGAGCATGAAGGAGCAGTTTCCTGCAGAGTAAGAGACCTTAGATTACTCTTTAAGAATGAAGCAACATCATACAAAGAGGCAGCAAAGATACTGGCCAAAGAACAGCAGGTTAAAAGTCAGAGAGGAAGGATGATAGAGCCCAATTTCTTTTAGTAAGACTCTAAGATGCTCAAAGGCACATTCTTACATTTCTTTCCCCTGAAGTGCTTGGTACAGAGTCTTAAACAGCTATGCTAGACTGTAATTAAAATGTATTGTGTGCCATTCACATGCTATAGTATAAATAAACTTGATAATTTCTCCTTAAATTTTGCAATATGAAACTAAGATTTCAGGAAATCTTGAAAAATTAATTGCTTGAGAGAAATATTCAATTCAACATCTAAAACATAACTAATAAACTTATCTCACATGAAAGTAAGAGTGGACCGATGAGATTGTTGTATAATAGCTTGGACCCTCATGTACTAACACATGAATAAAGAATACCTAGTGCACATCCCCTATTTATCATAGAAAAATTTAACTCTGAAGTCCATAAGCAATTTCTGGCCTTTCCTTCAACATATCACTGTCCATTTGGCTCATGGCTGTGTTTCTAGTTTAATGATATTCTTTAAGCTGTAAATAGTTACTCCCTTGCTAATTTAGGTAAGACTTTCTCAACGTTCAGGGAAGAACAACCTTTAGTTTCTAGGTGAACCAGTCACCAGGATTCAGCAGAAAATAAGGACAGTGTTCTTTGTCCTATGGAGCTTCCCTTCTAGGAGAGGTGCAACTCAATGAACGAGTAAAGGAAATAACCACAGCTTGTTAGATAGATGAAAAGGTGCTCCAAGAGAGAACAAAGGAGGAAGCATACTTGTTAGAAGAAGTCCAGAACACACCTGAAACAGTTACGTGCGAGCTGAATGCTGAAGAATGAGAGAATTTCTGCGAAGAGTTGGATGAGGGCCTTGCAAATGAGAGGAAGAAGAGGTGCAACAGTGTCTGAGTTTGGAAAGAACTAGGGAGGTTCTAGGTGCCGACACAGTGTTCTGAAGAAGAGCAAGTGAAGCAAAAATAAAGCGGGAGAGGTACCCTGTGACCAGGTTACACAGAGCCTTGGAGGTCTGGGGAAGGATTTAGCTCCCTAGCCTGAGAAAAATAGGGAGTCAACAAAGTATTTCAACATGAAAATAATGTGATCTGTTTTTTCAAAAACTCACTTTTGCACTGCTCAGACTAGTGTAAAATGTTGTAACTACTACCGTAAACTTGCAATTCTCTGCCTCAGCCTCCCAAAACGCCGAGGTTACAGCAGGCAGCACCACAGCCAGCTTGGTAAGTGGTCTACCACAAGTTTTTAAAAAGCTCACTTGGCTGCTGAAGAACTTACTTGAAGGAAAGGGCAGGAGAGGGAGAAACAGATTAAAAGCTTCTGAGAGGAGCCATGCTGAGGCCTGGGACAGGCAAAGAAGCAATCCAAATGCTCACTGATCGCATTTCCTCAAGCTTCCAACCTCCTTTCTCAGAAGAAAGAACTAATGCAAATGAAATTTATAACAGCTGATGAGTAAGTGGCTCCCACCTGAGTCCATCTTTTGCCTGGGAGGACAGAGGAAGAGGTCAGGCAACAGGTAGACTTTCAGCAACTGTATCCATCCTCGCCATGGAGGCCCTTCCCACAGCCGCGCCAGGTACTCTACGATAATCTCTCGTTGCAAATGGGCCCCTACTTGTTTTTGACAAATCTGAGCATTTGGCCTAAGACCGAGTTACAAACAGTACTTCCTGATTTAGATTTCTGTTTGGGGTCACAACCGCAACTCTAAATAGAGCGTATGAGGGCAGTTTCCGTATGAACTGCTGAGATTATACAGAAAGAACGCCTCCGCTCTTAGCAAATACATTGCACTGTGATGAAAATTATATTCAAAACTTATAAAGAGACCATTTGCACATATAAAATAATTTATATCAGCTATACAAGTTATAAATAATAATACAACGGATTTCCACTTACTTTTTAAAAAAAGGAGCATTACCAACAAAATGCAAGCCCCTGGGAATTGATCTCTGGCCATACATGTCTACCTCTCCCCAGAGGGTGCCCATTATTTATATAATTCTCTGCTTTTCTCAACAGTCTTTGTATATAGGTATGTATCCGTGACAGGTTCTCTTAGTATAGTGAAGTCGCGTATCTTTCTGTCAATTGGGCTACACCACATAGCACCCAATAACTGAAACTAGATGTTGCTATGGAGAAATTTTGTAATTGTGGTTGACAACGACAACCAGATGGCTTTAAATAAAAGAAGTAACTGCAAGTAATCTCAGTGGGCCTCATTCAGTAAATTGAAAAATAGCAAGAACGAAGCTGAAATTTCCCTGAGGAAGAATAAATTCTACCTGCGGATTGCTGCTTCCGCTCCTGGCAGAGAGCTCTGAGCTCGTGGGTCTGTCCTGAGGGTTTCAGATTCACCCACAACATAACCACATAAGCTAACGCCTTAAAATAAATGTGTTTACACACACACACAAATACACAGTGCGTACGCACACAATGGTTCTGTTTCTCTGCTAGTTCCTTCACAGATACAATACCCCTTAAAATGTTCATGTTTTATCTGCTCCAGAACTTTACAGAAGCAGTGTTATATTTCCACAGCTTTATATTATGGAATTCATTAAACTGATGTGTGTAGCTTTCTTTTACATTTCATACAGTGTGTCATTATCCGGTATACCACAGCGTACCTTTTCTGCTGAAGGACATTTGGGCTCTTTCTGTTACTTTCACTTCTGGAATATCAATGCTGCTACAAGGCTCTTTCGCATGTTTCTTGGTGTACACATGTGAGACTCCTCAGGGCACGTGCCTTGGACAGGAATTTGTGGCCTCCATTGCTCCAAAGTAGTGGTGTGGCATGAGAACTACACCAGTCTACATACGATCGAGAATATATAAGCACTGTGGTTTTTCATATTCTTAATAAAGCAAGACACTTTCAGGAAAAATGCTTCCGATCCAATTGAATATCAGATTTAGAAAACTGAGTTGAAGGAGCTAACAGATGAATTTTGTATTAAGGGTAAGAGAGGAAAAGGTAGTAAGGACAATTTTCAGGTTTGCCTTATAATTAACATCTAAGTATCATTTTCAAACGTTTTAATTTCAAATCTTTGCGATAAACTTGGACAAATACCTCGTCGAGGTGACTCACTGCTTTGGGCAGCTGCGTTTCCGGATTAAACCCCCGCGGCGAGCAGTGTCTGCCTTCAGCCGCAAGAGGGCAAGCTAAGCATTCGCAACAGGGAACCTCCGCGCAGCGTCCGCGCGAACGCGCCTCGTTCTTAGAAAGTTTCTAAAGCAGTAATTTATTCCTCGGTAGATTCGGCTACGAGGAGCATACTGATTTCTACAAATTGCAAAATATTTGTATCCCCCATTTTTCTTCTTTTACAAGGAAACTATTAGAGGTCTTTTCTTCACTTTCTTTCTTTTTTTTTTTTTTTTTTTTTTTTTTTTTTTTTTTTTTTTTTTTTTTTTTTTTCTCAAATAAAACTCCGAGCCTCTGAGCTCAGTGAGAGTCCTTATCTGGCTCCCTTAACAGCCATTCTGGACGCCTCATTTGGACCTACAAGACCTTCTCCAAACTGCCCTGAAAATGTATTTCTAGGTTCATTTCCTTTTATTTATTATTTTCGCTCCCTCTCTCCCTGTTCTGCACATTTCAGCTCTCAGGACATGGTTCACCTTTACCAAATTCCTCCCAGATGTGTAGACTTTGACTTCCACAGTCTCATGACTTCCAGAGGGCTACTGACTGAACTTTCTCTCCTTCCTTTTGTGCCTACTCAATTGAAACACAAATTTGAGTCTCAACCTCCACACAAAGGCTTTGTGCTCCTCCAAACATTCTTACGCCACCACCAGAGCTGTTATATTTAATTAATATTGTTGCCTTTTGCTTTTTTTCCCACAAGTGTTTTTATTCAACAACTGGGAGTCATGACGGATTTTTGTCGACTCTGTCCTAGCACCTGCACTATGCCTGACAACTCAAAGAACGTTGACTAGGTGGCTGCACGAATGAATCAATACTGTAGAAAAGCAAACACTCTGAGTGACACGTATCTTTCATCATGTGTACAGAACTTAAAACAGTACTCACATTGTAAGAAGTCTTATGCATTACTGTTGTCATTATAACCAAAACAATTTATAAGTAAATAAACACTGGGCTTGTTAACAAGAGACGTAAGATGTTGCTTCTACCCGTGAAGGAGTAAAACAAGGGCTGCTGGGAGATAACGAAGCTCAGGAAACAACTGGAGACCTGAACGACTTGGGCATCTGTAAATCAGTATAATATACTGATATAATAAACCAGTTTACTTAATGAATGTGTTTAAATAAATCACTAGCAGTAGCCTTTGGCGTGAGAAATTTTCGTAATTCAGTTGACCTGTCAAATATTTTTCCCAGTAAACATATTATTGATTTTCCACAGAGGTTATAATTTAACAAACACATAATACTGATTTGTTGTTAAAGCTCTCAGTCTAGAGCTCTGAGGATCTCGGCGGAATTGTAATTCTTTCTAATTAAAAGCTTCAATATGGAAATATGTGCCAGTAGGCATTAGGTACCATATGTTACAGTATAATCTCAATTTGCTAACTTCATCTCTGAAGTCCTGTGAATGTAACTCTTTCCTGGTAAGCAATTTTTTTTTATTTTATATGTATTTTATCTTCTTGGCTATAGACCCAGAAGCTTTTCTATGTAAATTACCTTATACTAGATTTTAAGTCTGATTTTAATTTTGAATTAATGAAATCAATATTTATCGAGTTCCTACCAGGTGTAAGGAAATGGACTGTATCTTAACATGTTGCCTACAAACTGCTCCTTCTACCTATTTTTACCAGTTATGCTGATAAAGACTTATTCTCTGACAGATTTTCTTTTGGGTTGTTGTGCTGAGGATCAAACTCAGGGGCTTGTGTTTGCTAGGCAAGTATTCTAACCACTGAGCTAAATCTCCAGCCCCAACCAGATACTCTTGTAGGAACAAAAAAAACCCTAAGCCTCAAAAGACTTCCGGACCACCCTGTATTCTTTTGGAGAATTCACAGGAAATAATTCAGTTCAAAAGTTTTTGCACAATCTTTTAAGATTCTAGCTACAGGACTGTATGTAATCTAAGCCCCAAATTTGGAAACTTGATCTTTAACTCAAATCTAGCAAGTAGGAAAGTGACTTCATATTGATTTTAGTCAATGTTCTCAAATACAGCAACTTAAGTCAGGATGTAAATTGCTGTTGACTATAGTCGAATACCCACAGTGTTGGAGGCACTATTAACTCGATTGAAGCTCATTAATTCAAGTGCAGCACTAGGTACCCATCAGGAGGACTCACATTTCACAAATGACCATGCAAGAGAAAAACACCCAGCTGAAAGGCAACAGAATTGGCAAGCACTTTCATCATCTGTTGTTAATTGGAAGAAGCAGAACTTAATTTTATTCAGAATAATGCTTCATCATGGCTTTCGAGAGTAATGAAGTCTCCAGGGACCAGACTACCCACCGCCCCCGCCCCAATCAACTTTAGATGAGGCATGGCAGATTTGTTGAGGGAACAGAAGGGTCTTATAGAAGTTTTTAGGGCTGCGGAGAGGTAAAATAAAGGGAATAAAATCTAAATGTTGTCAAAAATACCAGAAAAGAATCACAAAATTACTTTATCTGGCCATTCATGGACTACTTGTTTTGAGGCTAATTTATAGACTACTGTAACAGGAGATTAATTGAAGCAAGAAAATATAGGGTAGGCTGAACTTTAGTTCTAGATGGAGCATGTCCTACCTCAAGCGGTTTGGGTGCCTATTTGTGCCGTGAAAGAAAATTAATAAATCGGTCCTCTGGAGTTAGAGTGATCACATTTTAAAAATATATCTTGACACTGTATTTTCCTAATGACAGATCATAACTTACTGGAGTCTTCCTATCACTATATATTTCTTCAAAAATATTTGTTGAGTATCTGTAATTAGTTAGGTATTCTCTTTGAAAGGGGTACAATTATCAACACAAAAGGTTCGCTCCCTTCCCTAAAGTGTTTAGCAGATGAAGATATTAAATGCGTTAATGGCTACTTAAATTACAGCCATAATACAAGGTATAAAAGAAAGTACTGGGCATTTGGCATATGTACCAGTAAGTAGTAAGACATATAGTTCAATAGGTCTAAGTGATGATACATTTGTTAGCTACTCCTACAGAATATTCTGTCTAGTCCCTAAGGTAGTTATTCTGCATTATTTCTTATTTTTACAACTACCTTGCATGAATCAAATAACTCTCTGTCATAGATGAGGACTCCTGACCCTGTGGATTTCATAAGGGCACATGCAAACAAATATACCTTACCAATGAGGTGGTTGCAGCCTGAGGGATGACATTTTGCTATCCGTCTTTTAAACACAATTTAAATGTCACTTTGTCTATAAACCCTTCCTTCTGGCAACCAATGTTCTTTCTTCTGCGCCTTCCAAAATTCTTGGTTTAAATTCTAATATTTTGAAATTCAACGCATCTATTCATGTCTGACTCTCCCACTGAACTGTAATCTTCTTGAAGAAGTAGATTTTTTTTTATAGCCAATGTATCTAGCAGGCTCAGTGTTTGACATTTATAGGTTATCAATAAATATTTATTGAATTATTGTTGAGTAAAATAAAATTTGTGCTTATAACTTATAGCAAGAATGCAACAGATACTGAAAAATATGGATAGCATTTCATTTGAAATCCTGAGAAAATATTTGAAATGCCAAGTGTTCATTAATAAGAATCTAGATTAGACCGCCCATGTACCTGGTACACAACACACAATCATTTGTGACGCTTTAAAATCCCTGCGTGGTGGTGGATAGCACTGAATGTTAAATAGAAGAACAACTAAACAGAACTCATTGAGATAAGTTAGCCTTGTACTTGTTTCTCAATCTTGACTTGTGCTAATCACAATGGGACAAAGTGCACTTTTTAAAAGTTATGTGCTCACAGAGTATCAAGTGATAGAATCAGGGACCCTGGAGGTGAAAGGGACACTAAGAACACTGCTAGAAGTGGACGTGCTCAGGCCTGACGGCTGTCACAAGGTGAACAGTGACCAGTGACCGCCACCGAGGATTCCTGACTGCTACACTAATGTCAGCTTTTCTTACGCCTGCTGTTCCTCTAGCAGATACTACTGTCTAACAAGTTGTAAAATAGAAATTAACAAACATACTAAAAATTGGGCACATCTATTTCTCTCTTCATATTTGGACAGCTCACCTGGTTTCAGAGTGAGAGATCAACTCAAACTCCCCGCGTCTACACATGCAGCCTCCATCTCTTTCTCTCCCTTTCTCACTCCCTCCCTTTCCATCTCCCTCCCAGCACTCTTATCACAACAACAGTTAGCTTAAAAGTTATTCCTGGTATTTTGGAATTGCTCTAGTCATTTATTTGAATAAGAATCTACAAAATACAGGTGTCCCGCCTTCCAACTAAATTTTAAACAACATTCTTTTCATTTATTTCCTGACATTGCTCTAAACAAGTAGCATAGTAGATAATGTACTTTGTACATAGTAAAAGATGAATGTAAGAAAAACCTGTATAAGAAATAATTACCAACCTACTGAAACCACAATTCTATACCATTTAAATAAGTGTATCTTGGGTAATATTCCTATAAAATTCCCATTCAATATCAGGCTACCTTCCTTGTCCCTCGCACAGTGACTAACATATTCCAGACTAAATAAAAGTGATCAAATGAGTGAATAAAGGAAGAATCCAATGGCTACCTCCGTACTTTACAGCCACATCTGACAATGAACTATCTCAGAATATGTTAGTGAGGAAATAGGTGAATGACTCTACGACTACACATCCACACTTTCAGGGAATAAATAGTATGCTTAATGCTATTTTTTTTTTTTTTTGTAGTGCCGGGGATCGAACTCAGGGCCTTGTGCTTGCAAGGCAAGCACTCTAATCACTGAGCTAAATCCCCAGCCCCAATGCTATTATGTTTTATAGGTTTACAACACATAATGATTTTTAAAGGCCTGACCTTTTTTTTTTTTTTTTCTTTTTTTTTGGTGTTGGGGATTGAACTCAGGGCCTTGTGCTTTCAAGGCAAGCACTCTACCACTGAGCTGAATCTCCAGCCCCCGGCATTTTTAAAGGCCTCTTTCGAACATTATTTGTGAAAAACAGAGACTGAATGGCCTGTAGACAAAATCCCCTGAGGTGGAAGAAACTGTGCTTTTCTCTGGATCCCAGTATTCTGGTCACAAGCAGAAGTGTTGGGGACTCGCTGACAGGGTCCAAATACTCATAGCACAGAGCAAGGTGCAACAATGTTTCGGGTCTGGCAGACAGACCCTTCACTGAAAACTCTTTAGGAAACTAGGCTGGAGTGGAGAGCTGTTGTGCTGTGGAGTTACACTGACGTGTCATGCTCATTTGTGAGAAACATTGCATGTACTGATAGTAATCATACAGTGACTGCAAATAATTTATGTACAAAATAAAGGAGAATATATTGTGAAGCAATACCAATTTTCCTCAAATTCCAATGTTCTGCAACAGAAGAAGAAAAAAAAGACAGATTATATTCAGTGCAACTACATCTAACATGGCTTACCTTACCTAGCTTAGAACTACCGGAAGGGACCTAACCGTTGCTCCAGTTATGGTAACAGGTTGTTGCAGTGCTCCTCTTTGCAAAGATTTCAGGGTAATAAAAGCTTTCTTATGTTTATAACAGGAAGCCCTTGAACACCTGTCGCAGAGGGGAAAGTGCTAAGAATAGTGGGCAAGATGTTGTTGGCTAAAGTCCCTATTGGCACTGTGATGCAGGGACTAGACCAGGGCTGATCTCAGGATGAACGCTTCGTGGAGTCCTTGGGGACTCTGCTTGTATCCCCAAGCAGAGAAGATTTTCAAC